>JAMQGT020011735.1:292500-405176 GCA_024447675.2 Pterophyllum scalare
AAATTAGCAACTAATGTCTTGCAGCTCTGGCTATGATGACAAAGTTTTCTTGTAAATGAGCAGGAAAACACCTGAGGCAACAATGGAAAGCTAATTTATCATTTCTTGCCCATTGCCCACAGAGTGCACCTCTAAGCAATGACACATGCCATTTTGTTCCCAGTGCCAAATGATTTCACCTCTTGTCATCATGGGTGCTTGTTTGGAGGCTGTAAACAGATTCTACAAGTGCAGCGCATGTTGAATGTTGAGTAGTCAAAGTGTTTACCTAGAAACTGCTAAAACGACAATTTGCAAACAACCTGCTATTTTGATGTTGTTTTGGTCTTAAAGTGGTGCTTAGAAATCTGAAAAGGTATTTCTCCATCCTGTTTATCCTGTTTTTCTGTGTGCAGCTATAGACAAAAATCAGTCTGTAATGCTGTGGAAATGACTTTGCTTTGATTTGACAAGCATGTTGAAAGAAAGAAAGATTGAATGCTCAAAACAGGGATGATGATTAAAGATGATGGCGATAGCAACGATGATGATAATAGTAGTGAAGGTGATGATGAGAGTAATTACAGTCTGTGGTGGCGGATGAGAAGAAAAGCAATTGTTGACATTTCAGAGTGAGCTGTCAGCAAAATTGAGTAAAGCTGATTTGATGCCTGTGGACAAGCCCTCAGCAGGAGGATCCAAACTGAAATCCCCAGTGCTGCCGCTTCTCACAGAAAAAAGGAAAAAAATGGGGGCAAGAATAAAGGAACAATGACTGAGATGAAAAGGAGTGGATTGAGGGAGAGATCACAAAGACTAAGAGTTTGAAGAAAAGATAAAATAAAAAAAATGGCAAGAAAAACATAGACCAGCTAAGAAACAGAGTCACTCAGCTGAACACCACTGTGAAAACCACTGCCTGGCCAAAATCCTCCCTTTTGATCCTATTCCACATATATCATCTGTGTATGAAACTATACTCGCCAGGCATCCAAACCTCCACCACCACCACCACCACCATCATCATCCTCCCTTGAGACAACTTTTCCAAATCCCTGGATGCTGGGGTGAAGGATTGCACACCCCCTCTGTCTGAGCTGTGATTATTTAGCTGGGGCTCTGCCATATCAAACCTTGGCCAGCTAAAGATTCCCGAGAGGAAAAAAGCAGAGTGGGGAAGAGAAAAAGAGATCTGCACCACCACCCACCTGTGCAGGGCAGAGATAGGAACAAACCAAATGGCACCCCACTGGATACTGCAATCTGCAAGTGGTCACCCCTCAAAGACATCATCACAGGGTTTTCATTTTTCCATAAACTGCTGTGCCTCAACCCCCCCTAACTGAGATCAGGTAGCTTTTTTCTGCTTCGGCAGCCTGCTCTAATCTCTTGGACAGGGTAGCTGGCCTCACTGTATAGAGAACATATGGGCTGTTTGAAGGAGAGCATTTTTCATGCCCTTTGTATGTCGAGGTTGATGAGGTCAACCAAGGTCTGCAAGATGAGGTGTTTTCACAGAATTGGTTTGGAAATGTGGACTTGCTTTTAAGTTCAGCTCTTATCGCTCAAGTCTGTTCACTGTTATGCACTTTAAAGACTTAATACACTCTGAGCAAGGAACGATTTTCTTTACCCACATATTTAAAACTACTCAAAAATAAATCCATACTCTTTTTTTCACTGAAAGAGCCTCCAAATTTGAATTGGAAAATTTCTTTCTAATTACATTTTTTCTAAACATTGTTTGGACAAAATATTCTTTTGGTCCAGATAAACAGTACAAGTTTAAAAGGTTTAAATAAGAGGGGCTATTTTATCCTTGAGGACTATGAGGTGCTTACAGAGCAATGGGCTTTTTAAAAATGGAAAGAACAGATGTGTGTATATGAAGTCTAACATGGTTTATTTACCTCACAGAACGCTTTAAAAAGATGGACATAGCCACGATAGCATAATCCATTGGTTAGTAAAGTCCCCTTGCAAAGTCTCAAGCTGAACGTTTTCACTATCATCATTATGATGTTTAAATGTGAAGAGTGAATGCCAGGTCCACAGAAGAAACCAACATATTGAATTGAATTAAATTTTATTTATATAGCGCCAAATGTCAACATACAGTCACCTCAAGGTGCTTTATATTGTAAGGTAAAGACCCTACAATAATTACAGAGAAAACCCAACAGTCAAAACAACCCTCTATGAGCAAGCACTTGGCGACAGTGGGAAGGAAAAACTCCCTTTTAACAGGAAGAAAACTCCAGCAGAACCAGGCTCAGGGAGGGACAGTTATCTGCCGCGACCGGTTGGGGCTGAGGGGAGAGAGACAGGACAAAAGATATGCTGTGGAAGAGAGCCAGAGATTAATAATAACTAATGCTTATATGCAGAGTGGGATGTAAACAGAGTGAAAAGAGGTGAATGAAAAGAAACAGTGCATCATAGCAACCCCCCAGCAGCCTAGGCCTATTGCAGCATAACTAAGGGATGATTCAGGGTCACCTGATCCAGCTCTAACTATAAGCTTTGTCATAAAGGAAAGTTTTAAGTCTAATCTTAATAATAGAGAGGGTGTCTGTCTCCCAAATCCTAATTGGGAGCTGGTTTCACAGAAGAGGGGCCTGAAAGCTCAAGGCTCTGCCTCCCATTCTACTCTTAAGTATCATAGGAACCACAAGTAAGCCAGCAGTCCGAGAGCAAAGTGCTCTATTGGGGTGAGGTCTTTAAGATAAGATAGGGCCTGATTATTCAAGACCTTGTATGTGAGGAGAAGAATTTTAAATTCCATTCTAGATTTAACAGGGAGTCACTGAAGAGAAGCCAATATGGGAGAAATATGCTCTTTCTAGTCCCCGTCAGTACACTAGCTACAGCATTTTGTATCAGCTGGAGGCTTCTCAGGGAGCTTTTAGGGCAGCCTGATAATAATGAATTTCAATAATCCAGCCTAGAAGTAATAAATTCATAAATTACCCTTTCAGCATCACTCTGAGACAGGATGTTTCTAATTTTAGAAATACTGCACAAATACAAAAAAAGCAGTCCTGCATATTTGTTTAATATGTGCATTGAAGGACACATCCTGGTCAAAAATGACTCCAGGTTTTCTCACAGTGTTACTGGAGGCCAAGATAATGCCATCCAGAGTAAGTCTCTGGTTCGACAGCACGTTCCTAAGATTTATGGGTCCGAACACAAGAACTTCAGTTTTATCTGAATTTAGAAGCAGGATATTAGGGGTCTTTTTTTTTTTGGTCATCTTTAAGACATTCCTGCAGTTTAACTAATTGATGTGTGCCATCTGGCTTCATGGATAGATAAACCTGGGTATCATCTGCATAACAGTGAAAATGTATGCAATGCTTTCTAATAATACTGCCCAAGGGAAGCATGTATAATGTAAATAAAATTGGCTATAGCACAGAACCCTGTGGAACTCCATAAGACTCCCCATTTACATGAACAAATTGGAGTCTATTAGATAAATATAATTTGACTGGCTGAAACTCTTCAAATAAACCATTCCTCTGCTGATGATCAGTTAGCTGTTTTACAACTACTCTTTCAAGAATTTTTGAGAAAAAAAGGAAGGTTGGAGATTGGCCTATAATTAGTTAAAACTGCTGGGTCAAATAATGGCTTTTTAAGTAGCGGTTTAATTACTGCCACCTTGAAGGCCTGTGGTACATAGCCACCTAATAAAGACAGATTGATTGTAAATACACTGTACCCTCATACAAGGTAGACCTGCCCTAGAACAAAAACTAATTTAACCTCATTTTTAAGTCTAATGCTGTCAATTATTCCAACAGTCACTGTTGCACACCACTGCGAGTGGCTGCAACCTGGTCCCCATCTTCAAAGCAAACATTTCAAAGGCAAGGGCATTCATCTGCTACTTTTTCTGCCCATTGCACACAGTCACAATAGCTTTGGTCTCCAACCACCCTTTTCCCCAGTGTAACTGCGACATAAGGTATCCTTTTGTTCTTTGTGATAGCAGCTCAGTAGAGTTAGCAGAACTATGAAGTATGAAGCCAGGTTAATTATCCAGCCATCCATTTTACTTTAAGTTGTTCAGCTGATATCTGTTCATCTATTTTCTCTAATCACACAAAGTTAATTCTACCATGATTCATCACCATGTGAAAGAGGTTAAAGTAGTAAGCTCACCCGAGGGAACAGTCTGTATTACATTTTATTCATGCTGACTGTTGGAAATAAACTCCCTGGTGCCTCAGCAGTGCGCAAGCACAGAAGAAGTAGCAGATGGAAAGTGCTTCGTTAACCAAGCAAAATGGCAGAAACCCTGGATACACTACTCATGCTCAATTTAAATCTAATGAATGACACTTCGTGACCTAACAAAATAATGCAGAACATGCTGTATCCAACATTGCCTCCTGTGGTTCACAGCAAATTAGACTATTTGATCCATGGGAGTTCATTAACACACCAAGTTGCCAGAACCAAAAAAGATTAGGTTTTTTTTTTTTTTTTTGCATTAAGCATCAAGTTTGAAATACCCCAGGAAATAAAAATTAGAACTGGGTTATTTCAATATGCAGTTTAAACATCTTCTCATCATCAAAAGCATAATTATGTTCTAGCTGTGTGCAGTTTATTGCTGCTGTAAATATCCCGTATGCTTGCTCATAGGGGATCACCAGATTGCTGTGGCTTCCTCTCCATTATTGTAGGGTCTTTACCTTTAGATATAAAGATCCTTGAGGTGACCTGTTGTGAAATAGTCCTATATAAATAATACTGAATTGAGTAAATATAATAATGTACAGCACTGTGCAAAAGTCTTGAGCCACCCCTCACTTCTTTATATTGTGCTTCCAAAAAGACTAACTTTCTAGTATGTTTTTTTTTTAGTGGTCTTGAGCAATAGTTTTCCAGGCTTTCCAAAGGTCTTTCAGACCTCATTTGCTAAGCCACTCAACACTAACCTATGAATCATTGAAGCATAAAAAAAACCAAACAAACGCATCAACCGATCAAAAAGTACCCCAGTGAGTGGGACCACTCCCTTTGCTCTGCTCACTGGGCTGTATGATGTCCCGTCCCTCCTTTTTAATTATATCATCGACATTATGGCTCACGACACGTCCAAGTACATACAGGGCCTTAGGGGGCAGGAGTATCACACAGTGGTTGGTGGGTGGAGCTGCTGAGGTGGACCCACTCGTCTCCTCACTGCTGCCTGCTCCTCAATTTTATTTACATCTTAGACATTGAGGATCTTGGAGGGGCGGTGTGGATGAGCGCTGTTGGTCAGTGCTCATGTCTGTGTCCCTCCAATTATAACAGCACTGTAGCTTTCACACAGTTATAAGTATTCTCCCCCCTACATACACTCACACACACCAGCACATACACCCATCACGTTGGGTGGGAGGAGGGGATGGGTGGGTCTTCCCACACCCCAGTTTCCTGCACCCTGCCTGGAGTGGGGTCTGGCTAGTGGTTTGGGACTGGGTTGGCTGCTTCCCCGGCTTGTTGCTGGCTCTGTGTTGATACCCACTCGTCCACACGTCGTGATCATGTAAGGTCTGTATGTGTGTGCATGAGCGTGCGACTGGTATATACGTGTGTGCACGTGTACAGTTGTGCTTGAGCCTGTGGCTTACTGAGCCTCTGTAGGACATGTCACCCGGGAGTTACGCCTCCCTATTGCTCCCCACTGATCGTTGCTATCTGCCCTGGGATGTGGGTGCCTGTAGGTCACAGTGTGTGTGGCCGGATGTCTTGGCGTGGCTGTTGGCCCGCTCCCTTGGGGGTTGTGGCCTGGGGGTGGCTCGGGCCTCTCTGACATTGGGGGGGGGGTCTCGGGCTCTGGGGCACCTGGGGCCTTGGGGCCGTGATCTCGGCTCATGCTGAGGGGGCCGGCCTGCAGGAGGGTAGGCTGCTCATTGCCTCTGGCTCTCTGGAGCTGCTTGCCTTTTGGCCTTGGGAGCGCCGTCTTGGGCCTCCCTCCATCCTCCTGTGGGATGTGCTTGCACGGTGATCATCAGGATGTGTGGCCACAGGTCTTCAGAGCTCCCGGTGGGCTATGGATGGCCTGGGTCCTCTGGGTCTTTCCCTGTTTACCTCTAGACCCCGGGGGCATGGTTGCAGCTTCTCACCATCATTATTGAGTGTGTTTCATTACAGACACACACACACACACACACACACACACACACATTAAAACATAACATAGCAAGATTGTGTGTGTATATATGTGTGTATGTATATGTATATGTATACCTAGGTCTTTCCCCTTATTTGTTCTGTTTTCTTCCCTCCCCCCCCCCCTCTCTCTGTACTTCTCACTCTTTCCTTCCTGCAGGTCAGACCTGGCAGTCATAGTTTGTGGACAATAAACAAAATGAATGAATAAAAGAAATGACAAACATTAACAAGAGTAGCCTATAGAGAACTTATAGAGCTCTTCTTGTAAAAGCAAATATGTTTGGTACAATAATGCATGATTCTGTTTACGAAACATGACAGGCTTAAGAAAATCTTTTTTTTAAAAATAAATAACAGTCTGACAGGCATTTTTACACCAATAAGGAATACCTGTCAAGTCTCCCGTTTTTGTCGGGAGACTCCCTTATTTTACCCCTCTGTCCCGCTGTCTTCCCGTATTTTTATTTTCCCGTTATTTTAGTATAATGACGTTTAAAAAGCATTCCTGTGCCACTCCAAACTGAATTCTGTCACTAGCCTTGCGAGAACTGCCACCTGCAGTAGCCTGGGAGGCAGTTCTCGCGAGCTTAGTGCCGACAGTCAGAACAAACCTGAAAATTTCCCATATTTTTAAATACAAAACTTGATGGGTATGCAATAAGGTTATTCACAAAGAGCTATTAGCTAAAAATTTTACTTACAATGGTGTTTAGTTTGTCCTTAAAAAAAAAAAAATTGAGGAAACTGGAGAATTATGGGACAAAAAAAATGGCAGGCCTAAAATCTCTCTTAAAGTCATGCCTTTAAGAAATAGCAAAAAAATTCAGCAAACCTGGCACAGATACTCTTTGCTTCATCAGAAACGGTCTTAACTGAAGGGTGGTTGTCAAGAAGCCATCCTTAAGAAGGGAGACAGGAAAAAAGGCCGTGATATACCAAATTACACAAGAACTGATCTGAAGGTCAGTGGCAACAAATCTTGTGGAGTGATGAATCCAGATTTGAAATATTTGGTTTAAATCATCCTCACTGGTTTGGGGCTTGGTTTAAAACAGTGGTTTTGGGGATCTTGTCAAAATTGATAAATTAATAAATTAAGGGTCTGCTAATTTGAAGCAAAGAGAAATGGACTTGCTTGGAAACCATGGGATACATGATGCAAAGAGCTGTCATTTTTTTTAAAATTGAGCTTTATCACACCTGCTAGCATGACAGCAAGTTTCCAAAAAAACTGAAAAGATAGAATCTACAGTAAAACAGTCTGTAAATCTTCCTATGCTTCACCAGGCATCACAACAATAGTCACCATTTCTTCCCCAGACTTTATTTTGTCACATCTCATCAAATCATAGCAACTGTGAGACTTTTGCATCAAAGAAGTGTCTGCAACGCTCTTGAAAAAAATAATCAGTTTTGACAGTGACAGCCGGGAAAAAAAGAAACAAAAAGGGCTGACAGCATTTCCGTCAGATATATCAGCGACACATTGGTAGAAGTGGATAAACGTTGATTCAGCCACCGATCACCGGCAGTTATCTCATTCCTGCCTGTCATTCCTGTTGTTCAAGGCAGGCCACTCTGCAGTAACAGCCTGTGTTTAACCTCATCGGGCGATCGAAATCTTCTCATTCAGAGCACTTGAAGTGGCCTCCTGGTGCCCAGAGGGATCAATACAAGAAGCATTACATCTAATCAAACACTGATTACTTTCTCAACGTTGATTGCAGCTGGCTGGCATGTCACTTGTTATTGTAAAGTGTGTTTGGTTTCTATAGATTCAAATGATCAACCAATGGAAGCTGACATTTTTTTTCCTCAGAAGGATCAATCACTTTCACTGAGACAATTTACATGCAAGGTCACAACCCAGAACTACTCGTTCGTTAAAATTAACAAGATTAGTGCAGGGTTTTTGTCAGCTTCTTGTTCACATAGCTTAAATCTTGTTGTATGCTAACGTACAGCTCCAGCAGGAGCCATTGATTAACAGTGGGGGATTTCGCACTTTTCACAGTGTGACAAAAGTCAGCTAGAATTTAGCCTTAAAATCTATCAGCTAAACAACCATCTAAACATTAATGCTGCAGATTTTTGCAGCCTGTCTTTAAAGATGTCACACCATAAAGATCAAAATTGGAACCTTGTTAACATATTCATACGGTGTTTCATGTTTC
This sequence comes from Pterophyllum scalare, assembly GCA_024447675.2. NCBI lineage: Eukaryota > Metazoa > Chordata > Actinopteri > Cichliformes > Cichlidae > Pterophyllum > Pterophyllum scalare. Next base: position 300,831 of record JAMQGT020011735.1, read on the forward strand.
ATGAGCCTTCTCTCTTTGAACATGATGTGTAAAATGACAGTCTCAAAAACATGGATTCAGACAGCCTGGGTTTCATATATAAGGAAGATGATTCCATCAACTTGAAAGTAAAGCTAACTAGCTAGAGCCAGAAACACATTACTATGGATGGGCATTGATATTCACTGGGAACTGTTTGACTATTATTCCACAACTGACCCACACCTCTCTCAAATCATGCTAGCTTTACCTGGCAGAGTTTGCACTGGATCTTGTTTTTGTTCATTACTTAAAGGAGTTCCACACAAGACTTTCTGATGGCAGTAGTCATCCTTCACTTTGCACATTTCTCCTGTTAGTAAAGTTGCATCTAATTTCACTGTGTCACATATTTACTTGGTCTGATTCTTGTAGTTTGTAGCACATTTTTCTTGTATTTTTCTTTTTTTAATGACAGGCAGCTATAGCATGGAAAGAATAAATATAAAAACAAAATTCAAACATGGAATTAGCCTACTTGAAAATTTTATATAAGGTCCATAACTACAAATAGATGCCCTGCTGTAGACTCATATATTAATGATTACAGAACAAAACAAAAATGAATGAAGCTATGTTTAAGAATCTATATTTCTGATATTACTGATGAAAGGTAACTGCAGGAAAGACAAAGACTTTGTCATGAAGCATGGAATTAGAGTCCAAATTCAGACACACGGGAGACAGACTGAGCGAAAAAAGTGAGGAGTTAAGTCACACTGATGTGCAAAAGGTCCCAAAAAATGTTCACAAATAAAGTGACAAAATCTAAAGGCGCACAGATGTACACAGCCAAGGGAAGTGAGCACACAAGGCAGGACAACAATATTTATACACAAATGGGTAATCAGGATATAGGACACAGCGGGGTAACAATGCACAGGTAAAGATAATCAAAGACAATGAGACAAGAGGGGGAAGTAAAATGGAACATAAGACATTAGAAACAAGTAACTATAAAAATAAAACAGGGCATGAGAACTGTATCTAAATAGGGAAATACGGACATGTGAATGAATTTAACATAAAGGAGCTGACACAAGACAATAGGACAGGAAATGGGACAGAGGGAATAAAATTAACTAATACAAACTGGAATTATGAACTAAAGGCTTCCCATATATGAAAATCAATGTGAAAAATAAACTAAGAAGAAAAGGGTGGAGTGCCCACTGCAGGTCAAAGACAAATTTCTGGCTGAAGTGGAGGGTTTACATGTCTTGGGGTCTTGATCACAAGTGAGGGAAGAGGGGAGCAAGAGATTGACAGACCGATTGGGGCCACGGCTGCAGTGATGCAGATGCTGTAGCAGTTTATCATGGTGAAGTGAGAGCAAAGCATTAAAACAAAGCTGTTGATTTACCAGTCAATCTACTTCCCTACCCTCACCTATGGCCACGAGTATTGGGTAGTGACCAAAAAAAAAAAAAAAAAGAGATTGCAGAGACAAGCAGCGAAAACCACCTTTGTCCAAAAGGGTGGCTGACCTCTCCCTTAGAGACAGGGTGAAAAGTGCAGTCTTTCAAGAGGGGCTCAGAATAGAGGTGCTACTTCTCCACATCAAAAGGAGCCAGTTGAGGTGGTTCAGGCATCTGACTAGGGTGACTCCTGGGCGGACCCAGGACATGCTGGAGAAATAGCTCTCGACTGCCTTGGGAACGCCTCAGTGTTCCCCCAGATAAGGGGGCAGTGGATGGAGAGAGAGAGACTGCTACCCCTGTGGCCAAGCCCTGATTGAGCAGAAGAAAAGGGCTGAAGAGTGAAATAAGGAATTCAATCCAAATCCAAAAACCTCAAAACACAGCACAAAAAACACAGGGATCATGACAAAAAAAAAACTTGGGACCTACTATCCACACAAGGATCTTCCTGGAATGACATTTTCCAGTAGGTCAGTAGGTGACATCACATGTGCTGATCTCCAGTCTTGAACCTACTCCAGAGCAAGTTAAGGCTGCAACACAGTTTCCATGGCGTATACCTCAGAAGTGAACTCCCTTCATTGTACTGAAAACCCAGCATTAACCCCAAAGCTGCCTAGATAGACCCAAATCCTGCTTCACAGTACAGGCCTCTGCTCAGCTCGCTCAGCAATGTTTGAAGTACATGAAGACGCTAAACACAATGGCAATATAAATATAAAGGAACACATTCAAAGAAGTGCAATATTTGTACAACTCCTCTTTGATTAGATTTTATTTACACTAAAAAGTTCTATTCAGTAACCTGTAACAAAAAGGAGTTTTAGCAAGTTCTGCTAAAGTAGCATTAATTTGTGCTGTAGAACCAAATGCAGCGTAATCTCACTTAAATTTGCACAATGGCCATTTGTCTTTAATGAGATGTCACATGCTGTCAGAGCCTGTGGTCCAACCAGTTGTGTTTCACAGACTCACATATATGCATGCATCATGTAGCATTACATCAAGCTGTCTTCACAATGAGCCATGAAACAGCCACACCCCCCCAGGAGACTGGCTGCTGATTACTGAAGCAGCTGAGGTGTATGACTCTGCAGGATTTGTCTCCTAAAATATATCTGAGCAAAAGTGAGGGACAAAACAGACTCTGCTTCTTGAGGAAGGTTAGCATCTTTAACATGGATAGGTTAATCTTTATTATTCTGCTGTGGTAACAAAAAATATTGACTGCAGCCACAAAACATACCCCAACAAACTGATCGGGAAGGCTGGCTCAGTTCTGGAGCATTTTTAGCACCACTGTGACAGAAAGCACCAGAGGAAGTTACTGATGCCAACACCCATTTAGCTGCATAATAACAGGATGCATATACACATATAGTTTGCTTTCTAATATATGTATGCACTGTGTAAGGTATTCATAATACTTCTACTTCAATATACAATTATACAATTTCTTCACCATTCCCTCTCATTAAAGATTTTTTTTAATTATTATTTTAAAAAAAATGTTTTTCATAATTTTCAAAGTCGTGAGGTTCTTCCTGTATTTATTTATTTATACGTCTGGACTCCTGTGCGAGCTTGCCAAGCATGAACTAGCAGGTATGCAAGATATGAACTTGAACTATCAACAAAAGTGTGTATGTGACTTTTAATAAAGGGAAACTAATTTACAGAAGAAAAAAAGATTACTGAAGGTTGTGTATAAATGTATAGAAATGAAATTTGCAAATGATGGCAGGATCACACACACGATTTTTTTTAATATTAGCAATGTAAAAAAAAAGACTGAAAAAAATGAGACAAATCACTAACGTATGAGCATCTCTAAGGTCTGTATAGAAAAGTTAGAAAAAAGTAAAACAATAAAAAGCACTTTTGAAATGAAGAAATGGTGCTTATAACTATCATGGCTGAAAAGACACCATTTATTTAGCATATGAACTCCTGTAAGCTGAATAAGCATGGAACACTAGTCCTAAATCTCAGATGACATCTTTATCACATTCACAAGATTTTCAGAAAACTTGACCTCTGACCTTTACCTTTAGGTCAAGGTTGCTGAGATTCAAATTCAAAGATTTTTAGTAGCTGCATCTATGGTGTAAACATCCTAGGTCACACTGTTCTCGTGTTACGGCCAGTGTTAAAGTTTTTGTGGAACAGACCCCACCAACACCGATGACAAGGCTATGACAATGGCTCTACTCTTTCTTTGAAAAAAATCAGAGCTAAAAAAAAAAAAAAAACCATCTCTAGCTGCGATATTTATTCAGGTCACAAAATGCAGCGAATCACCAAATATGCTGATGAAGGAATTATGTAACATACAGTCTTGTGTAAGAGTCTGGAGCCACCCTTCACCCCTTCCTTTATATTTTGTGTCCAAGAAGCTAGACACTCTTGTCATTTTTTATTAAAGTGGTCTTGAGCAAGGTTCCAGGCTTTCTGAAGGTCTTTAAAAGCTTTTCTTTGGGCATTGGCTGCTTTTTTTTTTTTTTAAACCTCATTTTCAGTCCAGTTCTTATACGTGATCATTTTCAGAAGAATATCTTTTATCTGTAAAGCCACTTAATGCTGAACTATGAATCATTCAAGCATAATAAATGCACCCAACTCTAGAGATGAACAAGTGTCTACATACAAGTCTACATATAGACAGCTTAGCAAAGAACACTTAATATGTTGCCATTTCTTTAGCTGGATCTACAAAGAATGCCAAAGACCACACAGTTTGACAGATGTAAAATTGCATGTTTGCACCAAGTTAATTCCCAAAGCCCTAGTAGCCAGATTTGGGGAAAATGAACAAATGGAAGACAAAAGAAGAAGTGGGATGCCTAAAAAATAAAATATCTACAGCAGATGAACAGCATCTGAAAGTCATGTCCTTGACAAATAGGACTGAATCCAGCAAAGACCTGACACAGAATCTGAGAAATGCATGTGCAATCTGAGTGATTCACATGATCCCTTGAAGGATCCTCATGCCTCATGAGAAATAGTCTCAGTAGAAGGATGGCTGTCAAGGAGCCATATACTTAAAGAAGGGAAATGGAGAGAAAAGGCTGAGGTATGCCAAATTTCCCACAAACTGGACTGAAAGTCAGTGACAGCAGCTCTTGTGGAGAGATAAATCCAGATTTGAAACTTTTGGCTTAAATTGTCATCAGTATGTGGAGGTCAAGAGAGAAATACAATCTTCAAACTGATGTTGATATGGATGGGTGTGTGTCTTTGTGCATTTTTCTTAGTTGTTTGTGCATGCACATCTGTGTGCCATGATCGTGGAGGGTGGTGGGGGGGGGGTTGCCCCTCCCTGCTGGTCCCCACTGGGCGTTACTCACACCGGGGAGGCAGCACCTGTTCCGGGGCGTGTGGCCAGATGTTTTCTCGTGGGTGCTGACCTGCTCCTTTGGGAGTTGTGGTCTGGGCCTCTTCGGCATGCGGGGTGTTGGGCGGTTTTTGGGTGCCTAGGTCCCATCCTTGGCTCATGTTGGTGCGGCCGGCCTCTGGTGGGGTTGGCTCTGGTTCTCTGAGGCTGTTGTCCTGTGGCTGTGGGCACTCCATCTAGGACTTCCCTCTCCCTTCTGCAGGGGAGAGCACACAGTTGCCCTCAGGATATGTGGCCTCAGGTCCTCTGTGGATAATCTGGGTCTGCTGGGTCTTTCTCTGTCTGCCTCCCAGGGGGCATTGTTGCAGCTTCTCACCCTCATAATCAAGTATGTTTAATGGAGCACACACACATGCACACACACACACACACACACACACACACACACACACACACACACACACCCCAGCACGATTGCATCTTTGTTTGTGTATCAGCTTCTGTTTTTCTCTTTCAGGTGCTGTTTGTTTTTGAGTGTTTTGTTCCAGATGCAGCAGCTGATGATCCAGTGTGTTTTATTTGTGCTCTGTCCTCTACCCCCCCCTCAATCCAAATCTCCCCCATTCCCCCTCTCTCTTTCTGTCCACTTTCTTTTCTCCTCCTTCTCTGTATCTCTGTCACCAACCTGCCCCTCACCACTGTCAGCACCAGCAGTGTATAACCACACAGACACTAATGTTAATATTAAATAAAAAATAAGCTAAAGGAGCTTATAGAGTCTATTAAGCTCCTCATGGCAAACCCAATGTGTTCAGCACAATGATTCGGCTTGCTAAAGCTGCTGACCAGGACAGGTTTAAAAAAAAAAAGGAGAGGTACAACAGTGAATACCTACAACCATCTGTAAAACATGGTGGAGGCTCTTTCATGGCTTGGTCATGGTGTTGGGGATCCTGTCAAAATTGATGGAGTTAAGAATGCAGAAAAGTACATTTAGATTTTGGCCCACCATGCAGTACCATCTGGAATGCATCTGATTGGTAACAGCTTCAGTCTTCAGCATGGCAAAGATACCTGGCTAAACATATACACAGTGGAACACTTTCCGTCATGGATTGGCCTCCCCAGAGGCCGGACCGAAACATTATTATAGCACCGTGAAATCATCTTGACAGAGAATGGAAGAAAAGGCAGCCAACATCCAAACAAAAGGGCTTTGAATATCCTTCAAGAACTATTCATGAAGACTACTTAAAGAAATTACAGGAAAGCGTGACAATAAGATTTCTGGCTGTGTTGAAGAAAAAGGATGACTTGACTTTCTAGCTCATTAGAGTTGTACAAACTTTATGTATACCTTATATTTCCATTATTGTTACAACATAGTATTTCCATTTATGTTTGCACGATTCAATAAATCACTGCAAGTATTTCCCTTTTTTTATATATCAAAATACAAAGAAATGAGAAGTGGTTCAAGACTTTTGCAACGTATTGTACCCCAAAAAATCTAAAGATCAGATGACAGGTCAATAATGCCAGACACTCAAGTCCTGTTTTACATTTCTACACCTGTTAACTTCAGCTAACAAACCATCAATGATGATGAAGCTCATCCAGCTTATGATCCATCACAATTCACAGATTACTGTAATGCATGTGATGGATTTTTTTGTCACTGGCTGGCTGTATTGCACAAACTAATGAGAATTAAAATCCAATAAAAGGTCAAGGAGGGTTCTAAACTGTCATACTCAAGGCAAATCTTATTTCACTAACCTCTGGCCAATGCTTGAGAGAAGCAAAGAGGAAGAAATGGAAGACAAACATGACGTTGCCCTTGAGCACAAATTGGGTGAAGATACATTAAGTGACCACTGTGCACAAGTTTCACAAAAAAATCTGACCAATTCATGAAAGAGGAGTAGCGATTCGCGTGAATTGTGGAAGGGCGGGCGGATGGTCAAATGCCTCGCTATCACATAAGCTCACGGGTCCTTCAGCCAGATGAGCTACACATAAAAAAAAAGAAAAATACTACAACTTTGAAGCCATTTTTATTGAAGCGTAACATAGTTAGACCACATATTTCTCTTCTTCAGTCTTCGTGCCAAAAACATCTACCACACTGAGACAAAAATAATAACGGGGCAGCTGACATGTCTCACATTATGAAACAGCAAACCTCAGCTGCGTAAAGTCACGATCACACCGTGAACTGTTATTCTGCGGCTTCGAGACTTCACGTCTTTGACCGGGGGTGCTTGAGCTGGCATGTTAGGTTAGATTTATGACATTTTGGCAGTGGGAGCAATTTCTGTAAATGATACCATCTCAACCCATCACCTCGATGTTACAGAAAACATGTTCACATAAGTCTATGCTCTGCTTCACTGTACTATTTTCTGAGTGGCGTTTTCTAACTACATAATGAATTGAGCTAATGCCTTTTCAGAAGAGTTGTGCTTGCATGCTTCAAGTGAATTTTTGAGGTTTTTTTTAACAATTTATGGCTTGCTTTTTAGCACAATGTGTCACTGTTTTGAAAAGAAATACGGAAAGGAGAGGTAAACAAGCTGTTGTGAATTAACCTTGAGAGAATTCAATAAAGCCGACACGGTCATGAAAATTGCAATATACTGTGAATCTTTGCTCAAAGCTTTCAGATTTACTGTGGTTTTCTCTCACCTACATGTCAACCTTTCACAGTAACCTTTTCATCACTTTTCAGCAAAAGATTTTCTTTTTTAAACTTAATCTTTGTGATAAACTACTGGTTCCGTGTACTGGTGATTTTGGCAGTAAGAAAAATTGTTCTTTCGGAATCAGACTGAGGAAAATATCAGGAAGCAAGTGTTTCCTGGCATGCCTGAACCTCAATGGGGTAAAAAAATAAATAAATAAAAAAATTTGTAACATGGCTTGTCTGGTGCACCTCCCAAATTCCCTGATAAGAGTCAGTGCTTGCAGCAACTGAGGCTCACATTGTTCAACAGTCATTGTCTTGGGTTTGATTAAAAACAGATAAGATTCAGTGTAGTGAAGGGTGGGTGAGGTATTTGGTTTCTACAGTCAAGCTGGCATAACACTTAAAATCAGTAGGTATGTATTCAAGCATGGGCTTTTTCACTTGTGTACTGTTATTCGCATAAGAAATCTCCATTTTGCATTCTAGCCACTGCTGTGTAATTTTATTTGTGCTGTCACAGGGCTAAAACAGACATTCACACCTATGAGCAATTTAAAATCGCCAGTTAACCTAACCCCACTAATTGCATGCCTTTGGACTGTGCGAGGAAGCTGGAGTACATGCAAACTCCACACTAATCCAGGACCTTCTCGCTGTGAGGTAACAGTGCTAACCACCATGCCACAGTACTGCCTCCTATTAGCACTATAATACTGTCAGCCTTTGATTCATCCAATTAAAGTTAAGCAACCCCAGCAAAACATGCAAGTGGCGGGACTACCTTTTCTTTGGTCACAACACAGAGATGCATGAAAGTCTTTCCTCAGACAGCTAAAGTCCTGGTGCCATGTTTGGGCTAGTTTGACTTCCACTGCCCTTGGTATCTCTGTGCAATGTCTTGTTCTGCATAGAGTCCATCTGACGTTCTAAAGAAAGAAATAGATCCCATTTCCCAGTCTTACTTTTAAGAACATAGCAGCTCAAGCCTTTAATGGGTGAATGTTAAATTCTGTATAATTTGGTAAATTTTTAGGAACCCCTTTCTTCTCACATTGAGTAATCAAATGGCAAAAATTATTAAAAATAATAATAATACTGTAAGTTTCTTAGAATGTGTATGTCTTTTTGTGATGCTTGATCAGTTTGTCCATCTCCTACACTCTTGTCTCATTAGGTAGATGTGAAAAGGGTTTTTCTGTTCTGTCACCAGAAACAATTGTGTTAATCTAACTGGTAAATGGTAAAAGGACTGGTACTCAGTTTGAGCACTCAAAGTGCTTATTACAATCAGTGGTTCTGGTGGTCACTGCTTGCAAACTTGCAAACCAACTGTGATTTCAGCAATGCCCCATATGTATAAAGAGAGAGTGGTGCCATTATACCGACACCTGAGGCTTTGCAGGGTTACTGCAGTCTTTTCCTGGTTGCAGAAATCTCCCTCTCTGTCATCTGAGACCCTCTGTGCATTCATATATCATTTTGGCACAAGCTACCATTCAAAAGGGTGACAACAGAAAGCATAAACTAAGCCCTGTGATAGACTGGTGACTTTTCCAGGATGTACCCAGTGTTCTAGCTAGTGGTTGATCGCCTGGCGCTGTGCCTTGCTGAGACGCCCTTGCACCGGGCTGAGGATTTCACCGCTTCATTTTCGGAACTCTGCTGTCACTGCATTTAGCAAACAGGAGCGCGCCCCGCGGACTCCTCCCCGGCTAGATAACGGCTTTTATCGCTGCTTTCGCCTGTATTATTTCAATGCAATTTGCAATCTAACACAGAGCACGGGCAGTTTCATTCACAGTGTGCACATTTGATCTCGCGCGCCGGCATGAACATGGAGAGAAGTAAGAGGAAAATTTCAAGCTTTAACACAAGTGGATCATCATTGACATGTGTTTCCATGCCCTCACTGCTCTATGCTGAGTGTGCGTGCAGAGAATATCAGCTGTTATTTTTCTTTACTTCAGCTGTAGCCACCAGAATGGATCGCTATAACCACAGTTTATTAGCGGCGGTTTCCATTAGCACTAGCGATTGTTTGGTGCAGGAAGTCCCCCCTCTCCACCCACCTTCAGTACTGAGGGGCTCCATCGAAATGTTTTTTGATGCAGTGGCGCAGTGGGTGGGTGCTCACTTCGCAACCGGAGGGTCACAGGTTCGAGTCCCCATTGTGTCATTGTGTCCCTGGGCAAGACACTTAACCCTCATTGTCTAAGTGTGAATGTGATTGTGTGGTTGGTGGTGGTCGGAGGGGCCGTGAACTGGCAGCCACGCATCTGTCAGACTGCCCCAGGGCAGCTGTGGCTACATTAGTAAGCTTACCACCACCAAGTATGATTGAGGCGTGAATGAATGGTGCACAGAATTGTAAAGCGCTTTGAGTACCGTGAAAAGTGCTATATAAGTCTAAGGCATTATTATTATTATTATTATTTATGCTTTAATCCCTGATTAGTGACTAAAAATAGACCTGCAGTAGAAATGTAATTTGGAGATGGCTTATGAATAAAAAGCATTACAGCATTAAGCTCATTCAGCCCCCAGTATTTCAACAAAAACACAACAGCAGCTGTTTTACGTACGGTGCTGTCTGCACACGCGCAGCAAGCGCAAAGAGGCGGAGGCGTTACTGAGACAGTGAGCTCAGGTGGAGCGAAAGGACATGTTTTTCTAGCATCCAAAGCATCAAGGCTTGTTCTTGTATCCACCTAAAAACCTTTACTGGGAAACAGTCGGAGGTCCTTTATCAACCACCTTCTATCAGCAGCATGAAGAACAGAGAACTTTGTAGCTGCTCCATCCACTGTTGTTTGTTTCACACAGAAAAAAAACTGCAGTACCGAAGTTAAAATATGTAGATGAATTGTTAATGATAAATTGTTACGAGTATCTGCAGTCGGTCCTGCGTACATAACTGAAAATCCTCTCTGAACCTAACACTGACATGCACCTCGAGAAATGTAACTACACGTCCACAAAGACTGATTATTGCCTAGGCTTCAGAGGTGCTTTCTGGTTACATAGGTAGGCCCCTTCACTCAATTAACAAGTGGGAGCGGCTTTTAGTGGTTAGCATTAGCTTGCTAATTAGCGTTAACATTTCTGGCTAGAACCCTGGTACCCAGTCTCTCACCCAATAACAGCTAGGATTGGCTCCAGCCCACTGGCAACCCTGAACTGGACAAATGTTTAAAATGGATGGATGGATGGGTAGATAGATAAAACCTTGATTGATTTGACTTCAGTGTTGCAAACTAGGGCTGCTCAATTATAGCAAAAATAGTGATAATTATTTAACACACAAACCCAAATTCTGAAACATGAATTTACTGGCTACTGAAACCAAAGTGTCTACAACTGTCTACATTGGTTTACCTTTCTCCTTGATAAAAATTGGTTTCATCACTGTGGCTTGATCTTACCTAATTCTACCAGAGCCTGTTGAGAACTAAGGTTTAGGCTTTTACAGAGTGGCCAACATACCTGCTGCACGAGAAAGGGAGTGTGCTCTATTTTTAAACACAAGACAAAATGAGAAAATCATTGCAAAAGAGGAATGCAGCACAATAAGTGTTGCATCTTTATTATTGTTGTTTTCATGATAATTGAAAACATGTTTGCAACAGAATACAAGCAAAAACCTATTCCCTTATGATACAAGGCACCCATTTTAATGCAAATCAATATGAAAACATTTCAAGTAACACACTATTAAATTTCCCCTGGGACATTTAAAGATCAACCTACACCTCAAACTGCTCCAAAATCACTGTGCATAGTTGTGGCAAACTTGTGACGTGGCAGCTTTACCTGTCGTACTTCTCTGGTGTTTCACTCTTGCCTTTGTAATGGCTGTGGTCATCTTAGGCTTTGCATGTTATGCCTGTTTGTACACTACCATCTTATGGCCATTTTATCGATCTGACGCCTCGCAGTAAGTAACATATCCTTCTTCTGTTTAACAGTGATAGGGAAACAGCTCTGTTGCATAACCAAAACTAAATTTCATGTGGGGCACTGAATTGGCTGGATTACACAATGGATGTTGAGATCATCAATACAGGAGGCAGTGCTCATTAACTAAACATTTAACTCCAATGAAGCAGCCATTTGAAAGGCATAGATCCTGTTTAAGAGTCATGTATGAGCTCTGCGGTAGAAGGATGATATCACCAAGAAAGCACTCCCAAATTGAAACCAGCAGCTTCTTGAGCTATCCCATTACACCGGCCAGGTTGAGGTTGCCAGGTCAGAGTATGAGAAAGCCCCCATGTGTAATTTATAGTACTCTTACTACAGATAATCCATACATAAAAGCTGTGAGGTTATGAAGCTTATAGACCCCCTTATCCATCTGCAGCCAATTTGGCCCTCACACAATCCTCCTAAAATCACAACGGCTCAGACCATGCTGACTAGGCTATAGAAACCTTTTCATTAGAATTCCCTCTGCATACCACTTTTGGTAAATTTGAGAGAAAAAAATTATACCACTGGCATTAACTACCTGAACTAGTGATCCTCTTTAAAAGCCCACAACCTCTGCTTTTTTTTCCTCCCACAGCAGTAAATTTTCATAGAATGTGGGCCATGGATCAGATCAATAAAACCTTGCAATTTAACAAGAACAGATGTTGGCAGCACTACTAAGTATGGCTACATTTTAAGTGAGATACAAATGAATATCTGTATGTGTATGTTCCTGCAAGTGTTTCAGAATTTATTTATTTTTTTCTAAAGGAGGGGTATTTTGTACCCAGCCCGTTATCTCAACCATCAAGCATGTGATCCCCTCTATCTGTGAGATTATAGGAGCTTAATCACTGTGAAGATTAACCTTATCAGAAATCACATTTCTTCACACAGTTTCAATTATCCGGACAAACTCGGTGTTGGGGACGGGGAGTTGGAGTAGGGCGGCACTAACGCTATAAACAGAGGATTGGTCCCAGTGAATAAAGATACCTGCTGGCTGTTTTCCAGCTGCAGTTTATCTGAAAATCATGTTTGAAAAAGAACACGCAACTGTTTAATAACTGGGTACCTTCATCCCATTTTCAATATTGTGCTGCTCATAACGCAAATCAAAAGGCATTATCACATAGTTACAGCGGACAAACATGCCTGGTTCTAATGCAAGAAATATAACTGCATAATAGTCTACATTATTTTCTTGTGTCCGCAGGTTTCTTTGGAAGAGACAAATCACTTTGAAACACCAGCTTTTGTTTGCTTACTGAAAGATTTCACTGCAGCTGTCAAACAGTGAGTTTTTTGTTTTCAGGTATATGATAATTATGGTATTTCTTTAACAATTTTACCCTTTTGTTCCAACATGTTCTCCAGATAAATATGCTCATGCACCTGCAAACTTGCCTCCAAAACAGCTACAAATAACTGTTAGAAAAGCAGAAGCATTTTTTTATACTGATCAGACTCCAAGAGTTTAGTTAATAACACTATGCACCTTAGCCTCAGTGAGGTAAATTTTGGTTAATTTTGTCATTTATTTTCATAAAATTTTAAAAAAAAAAAAGAAGAATAAGACATGTCACACTAGCAGTTGGCTTACTGAAAAAGAACCAACCATTATGAAATACAAAATATTCATATTTAAAATAAATTGAAGCCAGCAATGTGCTACCTCCCTTCCTTTTTATCAATACTGATGACATAGCCTCTGGTTTCAGTTCTTTTTGTTTCTTATTTTTATCCCTTTCATGCATGAGTTATGAGAACCTCAGTCAGGATTTTTTTTTTCCTGAGTGCTTTTATTCCTGTTTGGGCAAAAGCCAAACAATGTAATTGAAAGTTTGTTTATGAACCTATTTTTCATGGAGTTTAAAACCAAAGAAATATGTGTTTAACAAACCAATAACAGAAAATGATATACTGTGGGAAAACTGTGCATTAAAAACATTTTATTGCTACTTATCTGACGTTTTCTATGACTTGTGGACTTTCTAGGATTTTCTACAGAAAAACTCTCTGAAAGCTGCACAATCTTTTCCGTATTATTGCCCTTTACAATAGTTCAGTTCCCAGGAAAATTTTTTAAGTTCTCGTCTTCACGGGCAGATTTTCTTCTACATTTTGGCGTGCACACAGGTTGGTATCGTGCACGATTTGATCCAACAGATCTTCAGGAAATAGATGGATAAAGAATTCCATTGGCTCTCTTCTCCTCAACATTCGTCTTACACTCCCCATAAACGAGGCAAGTCGCCCTCAAAATGGTTATCTTTGGTTTTCCAGACATTTGATTTCTTTTCTGTCCCCCCGAGCTCTGTCTGGTGGTACGTCCTCAGCTTCCTCAGCATTGTCAGCTACCTCACCACCCACAGCTCCTTCAGCCTCCACAGATTCATTGTCACTACTACTAGCATTGACTAATCCTGATCCTTCTCCTTGATTTTCTGGCAACCATTTATCATCACTGCCACTGGCATCATCCTCACTTGAATCAAATGGTGTGTGTGCCACTATCCTGTAGGTGTTCCCGTCACAAGCTATATGCAGCAATGCATGGCAGACACACTATTAACTGCAAATTTCTTCCAATATAAAATAAATATCTGGAAATTTTAATAATTATATTAATCCTTAGATGTTTCTTGATGCTAGCATATTCTACCTGCAAGGGTGTCCTGCTACAGAAGTTATTTCTCGGATGGTCAGCATTTCTGACTTTCTGTAGGCTCTACAACTATAACAGAACACGTGCAGATAGAAGAGAACAGCTTTTGAATAGCTGTCCGCTGTAGTGACCACTGAAACAAGGCTACAAGTTAGTCAGTGTATTTGTGCTATTCTTGTTAACCATTTTTGCACATATGAAAATTGCTTACAAAATGGATTGTATCTGTTCACCTGATATCTGCCTGCCTATGTTCACCGATAAAGGTAAAGTCAACTGTGATTCAATGCTTTGCCACTGTGGACACACACACGGAGCTTTGGATTCATGCTGGAAGTGGGAAATAGCTGGCCAGTGTCTCTGTCACCCTCCTCATCGTGATTTATTTTTATAATAACAGGTAGATAGCACTATATGAAATCAATCAAGCCACTCCCTCATCTGGTGGACATGCTGGTTCTTGCAGTTCATTATAGTTTTCCCATTAACTGTAGCCACACATATTAGACTGTATCAAATACTGGACTACATATTTCTGTAGTCGTGCCTGTCTGTGACACAGATAGCTCATTGAATTCTAACAAAACATATTGCTGCAAATTCATCAACTATACATGTTTCATCAGTTGAATAATGTATAAGACCAGAATACAGTATCAATTCTTAAATTGCCATTGTGCCCATTTACTTTTTTTTGCAAGTGCAAAGTGGACATGCTGGCTGTGTACACCGTTAAAAATTCTTAGGTTCACAAAAACAGGTACACCAGCTCACCTTCGCATTAAGGAAAACATCTAATCAGCCAGTCACATGGCAGCAGCTCAATTAATTCAAGATCAAATCATCTCATACTGGTTTCTTGAACATGACAATGAGTTCACTGTACTCAAATGGCCTCCACAGTTACCAGATCTCAATCCAATAGAGCTCCTTTGGGATGTGGTGAAACAGGGCATTTACAGCATGGATGTGCAGTTGACAAATCTGCAGCAAATGCATACCACCATGTCAATATTGATTGCGGAACATGGTTCCACCACCTCATTGAATCTGTTCCATGAAGACTTAAGGTAGTTCTGAAGGCAAAAGGGAGTCCAATCTGGTACCATCAAGAAACAAAATGGCCAGTGAGTGTAGATTTGGGGAAGTAATGAAAATTGTGTTATTGTGTTCCAGGTGCACACATTGATGTGGAAATCATGAGCTGCTCTTTAGCCATGATAGTCTCATAATCTCTTATTGTTAGTCAACTACATAGAAGGAAATCTAGAAACAGCATCTGTGGAAGTAAAGACAGAACAAATTCTGCACACTCACAGCAAAAAACACTGAACCATTAAATTTACAAAACACCAACACCCCACTGAAACATCCTAACTCAACAACAACAACTTCACTTCTGGATTTACAGCTCAGCTGAAAATGTATGATTAACACAATCAAATACTTTACTAGAATACCACTCAAGGGTCTCCTCCACCAGGGCCGATTTCCCATCTCACAGTATTAAAGAAAGGGACCCAGATCAGTCGCAAAATTTTATTGAATCTTCTTTTTACCGTGCTTCACTTCTCCACAAAACTGAGCTCAGTGATTTTTGTGTGATCTTGCTGACTGACAAACAGAAAAACAAACAGTTATGATCACATACCTGCACTCAGGCAGGAGCTGAAAAATGATTCAAAGTGTGGTCTTTGAGGAGGGGCTAGTCACAGACTGGTCCACTGTCAGTGTGTTTGTGAGAAAACGAGAGAGAAAAAGCAAGAGCCGGACAGAAGGGGCTGATCAAATCAATGCGATGGGCGTAATGTTGCATAAGATTTTACCCATTTTGAATAGTAAAGAAAAACTGGAAATTAATATGTGGTGGTCAATATTTGTGTTATGGTAGGCTGCCACAAATAAACAAATGTATAGGAAACACTTTAATTTACAAGCTATAATGAGGCATAAGCAAAGTTGATTTTACAGTGATGACAGCTTTATTGCACCACATCTTACATGGGTGGAGTCTTTAAGGGGCCAGCTTTTATAACTTTTATATCAGCTTACAAATCTTCTGTCACAAATAAATAAATAAAAGAAACCACAAGCTGTATGAATTATTAAAATTTCCACTGAGGTTTAATATTTACAGTATTAAACTATACTCAAGAAAGCTTATGCGCCCCCCGTATGCGCCCCACATCTGAGATATGTGAAGAGGTTCCACGGGGTAGAGCAGTAATTCAATTCGGCCCAATGAAAAGCACACTGCATTCCTCACAGGGATTGTTGGAAGCTTTCCATACGCTTTATTAGATCCAGTTGTTGTAAATTACATTATGAAATTCTTGCTCAATGGATTTAAATAGGCCACACTGGGAATGCTGACATTTTCTGTAAAAGGGTCAGTGGGCACCCTTCCACCAGTGACCTCACTGAGGGCGGGCTGTTGCAGGATTTGACCAGAACCGGCATGCCAGCGCTACAGAGCACATTTTAAAGTCAGTGTGTAAACATCATCAAGTGAGGTGAGACAAAAGGAACAGGCTCACTAAACCTTGTCTGACAGCATTATCACGGCCACTGGAAAAGAGTGGAGGGCACTATGTAAACAGCTTTCTCCCAGACGTCAATAAATCCAGAGCCATTACAGGAGAGAGGTGTCGGCTTGCATTCTAACATCAGGGTTCCATAGAGAAGCTCACGCACATGCAGAAGTTCTCATGTATGCGTGCACACATGCCCAACCCCAATGTAGAAAAGCACAGGCGCACACACACACACCATATACACACATGCGCGCATTGTGTGACAGAACAAACAAAGTACAGATATCTGCTTCTGTTGCTAGGATACCACTTCTTCTGGCTCCTAAGTAAATCAGGGTGACTGGTGGCACAGACAGCTGTGAAAAATTAACACAAGCTGCGGTAACAAAGTAAAAGTAACTTCCATGCTGATGCTCCAGGAAAACACATTCACACTCAGTTTGATTTAAAAGATAGGTTTGCAATTTCTCTATCCTCAGGTGCCAAACAGATTCTGCTTAATGTAATCATTCCCGCTGGTTATTCAGCGATGCTTTATTCACCAACCACTTACACTGCAAGACTGCCTCCCAGCTTTGCATGTCAGTAAGAATTTTAGCCACTTTCTACATTTAATCTGCACAAGTAACAAACATCATAATGCTCCCTCGCAAATATTTAGTTTTGCTGGTGATTTTCCTTTAGGGAAAAACCAAAGCCTCACTGATGGGGAGGTAGCAAAAATGTTTCTATGCACGAAAAACTCTACATATATATTAACCAATAAAATATCCCCCGCAAGTGAAATTATGCAACAGCACAATTTTATTAGGGATCAGTATGCTGGCATGAGATCTCTGGCTCTTCCCAAACTATGAACTAATTGGGCCTGCTGACCCATACATTTCTTTAATCTTGATTATTTAATATGACTGTTCATTAACTCAACAAACATGCATTCACTGAACTTTGATGAATGTTTTTTTTTTGTTTAAATATTTCATTTCCCTGAACTTTACATATAGCCTTAATGAAAGACAAATACAACCCCAATTCTGAAAACACTGGGACATTGTGTAAAATAAAAACAATATGCATGTGAATAAAATGATTTGCCAGTCCCATAAACCCATATTTTATCCCCAATAAAACACAGAAAACCTATCAAATGTTTAAATTGAAAAAAAAAGTAACATTTCATGAGAAATTTTAGCACATTTTGAATTCATGGCAAAAACACATTTCAAGAAACTTGAGACAGGTCCATGTTTACCACTGTGTAGCATCCCCTCCTCATAACCGTCCTAAAACATCTGTGAACTAAAGAGACCAGCTGGACATTTGGGAGAGGAATGCTGTCCCATTCTTTTCTGATATAGGATTCTTTCTGCTCAATAGTCCTGGGTCTTCTAGGTTGTATTTTTCATTTCATAATGTTTTCTTATTTTTCTAAAGATTTTTTTGGCCTTTTTCGATAGTTTCCAGTGAAGATAGATAGATGGTAAATGGACTAGTTACATAGCGCTTTTCTACTCTGAGCACTCAAAGCGCTTATACAACACGTTTACATTTACCCATTCACACAAGCACTTCCATGTGTAAGTAAGGTAAGTGCTTTTATTGTCTAACACAACGTTTGCATCGGAGAGCAACTTGGGGTTCAGTATCTTGCCCAAGGATACTTTGGCATGCAGCCTGGAGCAGCCAGAAATCAAACCACTGACCTTCCAATCAGTAGGTGACCTGCTTTACTCCCTGAGCTACAGCCACCACTAAGGACAGGAAAGTGGGGAGAAGAAACGGGGAAGGACACATGGCAAGTGGCCCGACACCGACAGAACCCCCCTCAATGCCAAGGGGGCCCAAGCCACCCCCAGGTCAAAGCCGCCAAAGGGAGCGGGTCAAAAAAAAAAAAACACGCCAAGACATCCGTGGAGCAGTAGGGAGGGGTAACTCCGGCCCCTCCACAACCGTGTCCCACAGGTACCAAGGCTCAGCAAGCCACAAACCCAGGCACAACTGTCCACACACACACACACTTACGCACCTCATAACAGGCCAGCACCATAGCAGGCAGGCCAGCTCAGCACCTGGACTCTTCTACTGTGAAGCCATGCTGCAGTATGCCGTTTATCACTGTCTTGCTGAAATAGGCAAGGTTTCCCTGAAAAAGATGTCATTCAAATGGGAGCATATCTTGATCTAAAACCTGGATCGTGACCACATATGGTTTTTTTCTTTGCATGGCAGAGCTATAATGTGCATTTGTGGTTTGCATGGCAAACTGTGTTCACAGACAGTGATTTCTGGAAGTGTTTCTGAGCCCATGCAGTGATTTCAGAGACAAAATCATGCCTGTTTTTACTGCATTGCTGCCTGAGGGCCCAAAGATCACGGACATCCACAGAAGGAACAGAGATTTTCCCAGATTCTCAGAATCCATTGATGATATTATGTACGGTAGATGATGAAATATTCAATATCTTCGCAATTTCACATTGAGAAACATTATTCTGAAACTGTTCCGCAATTTGTAGACAGTTTTTTGTAGATTTGCTTCAGAGAGAATGCTGCCTCTGTAAGATGCTCTTTAAATTCCCAATCATTTTCCAGGCCTGCTGCCACTTAACCTCAGTACCACCATCTGTCACAGCCTTTTGTTGCCCCCAACTCAACTTTTTGTGAGATGTGTTGCTGTCATCAAATTCAAAATGAGCTAATATTTTTCACAAAATAGTAAAATATCTCAGTTGAAATATTTTATATGCTTTGTGCTATTGTGAATAATGGATTAATTAAATTAGCTGATCATTGGATTCTGTTTTTATTTACATTTTAAGCATTGTTCAGACTGGAGTTAGTAAATAACGGGGAAATAAAAAAAGAGGTACATATGGGGCAGGACACACGGTTGGAGGGCATTATGGCCAGACGGGTGGCTGCTTTTGACTGTAAATACTGTTCCAAAAGAGCTACCACCAATACTCCAAAGCAGGATATCAGCAATGGCAGAGAGCGGGTCAAGAGGCCCAGGCAAGAGTGGGCTCATGTGACCTGCAAGGCAACTACATAAAGAGCAAGAGGGAGCTGACAGCTAACACCACACAGGCTACATCCAGTTTTTCATATACAGTCTGTGGGTGTATGTCAGGTTTGCACTGATGCACTGCAAACTAAAATCAGCTGACTTACTGCTCACATGTGATGTATTTTAATACAGCAGAACACCAGTGAACACTGTTCTCATTTATTTATTTTTCTGTTCTTGGTGTTGGAACACAGATACAGTAGGGGGCTGGACACAGGGTTAAGTTGAACTCAGCCTGTTTGTAACAGAGTTTAAAAAAAAAAAAAAAAGGATGTGGAGGAAGAACAATTTTTGTGGTATTTTAAGCTGAAACTTCAGACACATTTTGGGGAATGTATGAGACTTCTATGATCAACAACTAAGCTTATTCTAAAAATATATCCTTTAAGTATGAAACTCCTCCTTTGTGTTCTGAAAACACTGGATCTTTCCATCTTCAGTTAATCCACATTGGAATACATCAGGAAGAGTTCTTTTAAAGGCTAGGAAAGGTGGCCCTTGCGCTACACTGTACTTACAGAGGAGAAAAAAAAATTATATATAAAGGCACCAATACACTGTGAGCAAATTCACGTCTCCGTGTCTGCTGTGACCTGTGTCCCCTCTCCCAACACCTCTATCGTCAGACTGTTATTGAGCAATTATGGCCATTGATTTTCTCTCTACTCTGTGCAACACTGTATGACAGCTGGCCTTTGTAAGTGGCCTCACTGGACTTCTAAGTGCTGCCACCGGTGGCCACACTATTTGCTTGAAGATTTGTCCAATCTAATGCACTAGTCGTGACTTGGTGAGGCTCTTTGAAACCATCATAGCCTTTTGTGTGAGTTTGTCACCGCTGGTGCTGGGAGGGCAGGGAGGACCCCAAAGCAGGACGCAGGACGAGAGTGGACGGGTGCTCAAAACTTTATTTAATGGCTGGAATGCCAGATGCTGGGCAAGGCCAGCTACACAAAAACTAACTCAAGACTCGAAAATTCCAAATACTCAAAACCCAGGAAACTAAACACACAGCACTCAAACTGATGAGAAGACAACAAGGACCCGAACAAAGAACAAAGGAAAATCAAGGGCTTAAATACACGAGGGGACTGATGAGGGAATAGAACACAGGAGGGAACACAGGTGAACCAAATTAACCTAAATTCACAAGGGGAAGTAAACTAAACACAAAACACAGGGAACACAAGACTGTCAAAAGAAAACAGGAAGTGGCACAGGGGAACAGAGACGCAGACTCGACACCAGACAAGGACGCAGACCCGAACATAAAGCAAGACACTGGGCCACCGGCCCAGAACCGTGACAGAGCCCCCCCACAAAGGCCGGCTCCCGACGGCCAGACACAAAAAAACCCAAGCAGGGCGGGAGGCGGGGGACCCGGACGGGGGGACCGAAACAAACAAGAACCCCGGAAAGAGAAAAAAAAACAAAAACACAAGAGTCCAGGGGACCGCAGGTCAGAAGGGGCCACCCAGGCCCCAGAGTCCAAAAGCAAAAGGTCCACGGGCCGCAGGTCAGAAGGGGCCACCCAGGCCCCAGAGTCCAAAACAGAAGTCCAGGGGCCCGCGGGTCAGAAGAGGCGGAGGCCGGCCGCGCTCCCAGCGGCGGCGGCGAGGACGAAGGCGGCGAAGAGGCGGAGGCCGGCCGCGCTCCCAGCGGCGGCGGCGAGGACGAAGGCGGCGAAGAGCGGGACCCTCAGGTGGGGACGTCCTGGATGGGGGGACTGAGGGGACTGAAGGAGCTGGAGAGACTGAGGGGACTGAAGGAGCTAGAGCTGGGGGACTGAAGGAGCTAGAGAGGGAGCTAGAGGAGGGACTGGAGAGGGAGCGGCACAGAGAGAGAGGAGCGAAGGGGCCGAAGCTGGAGGGACTGCAGGGACCGAAGCTGGAGGGACGGGACTGAAGCTACAGGGGCTGAGGAGGGACCGAGAGAGCTACAGAGGGCTGCGGAGGGACCGAAGCTGCAGGCCGAGCTGGAGGGACCGAAGCTACAGGGGCTGGAGGGACCGAAGCTACAGGGGCTGGAGGGACCGAAGCTACAGGGGCTGGAGGGACCGAAGCTACAGGGGGAGCTGACGGGGCTGGAGCCGGAGGGACAAACGAATTTGGGAGAATTACCTCAGCAACAAAATCCTTAATCGACATGTGCAACGAGTCCAAGAGCCAGGGGAAACACTCAACCAGCCCAGTCACACTGTGCACGATGGCTGCCTTACACCCCTCACTGGGCAGGGTAAGCCACTGTTCACATAAATCCAACAAATAATCAGAGACATCCTGCTTTACTCTGTGGTCCACGGAGTCAGTCTTGGAAGGAGACAAAGACTCCGGGTCTCCGGCTGACAGAGTTGCAGGAGCAGGCAAAAGCAGAGGCTTACTCACTGCGTATCCAGTGTTGGCACACACGGCTGCGGAAGCTGACTTGTACTGCAGCTGCTCCGACAGCGCGGTGATTTCCAGCTGGAGCGGCGTGGAACTCTCCGTCGCAGCAGACGAAGGCTGCCGTTTCCCTCGTCGAGACCCGCGCTTCCTTCTCCCGGAACCTGGCGGTCGCTGCGGCGAGGTGTCCAACGGCATAATCCGAGGAGGAGGCGAAGAAAGCAGCCCCCCACCGTGATCGCCGTCGGAACGGGTGGAGGGGTTGCAGCTGGCGGAGTGAACCGCTGCTGTGACGAGCCGTGGGCTCGAGGCTGAGGTGGAGCACGACGGTGCTGGGACTGTTGCCAGCTAGCCGGCCCGCCGAGGGCCAGGCGGGTGCCATCGAACGCGGACCTTCGCTCCGGGGCGAGCCAAGGCTTCCACCTCACCTCTTCATCGAGGTAATATTCCATTACCTCTTGTCGTTCCTGCAGGTCATAGTCCGCGGGGTCCATTCTGGGGTTTCGGGTCCTACTGTCACCGCTGGTGCTGGGAGGGCAGGGAGGACCCCAAAGCAGGACGCAGGACGAGAGTGGACGGGTGCTCAAAACTTTATTTAATGGCTGGAATGCCAGATGCTGGGCAAGGCCAGCTACACAAAAACTAACTCAAGACTCGAAAATTCCAAATACTCAAAACCCAGGAAACTAAACACACAGCACTCAAACTGATGAGAAGACAACAAGGACCCGAACAAAGAACAAAGGAAAATCAAGGGCTTAAATACACGAGGGGACTGATGAGGGAATAGAACACAGGAGGGAACACAGGTGAACCAAATTAACCTAAATTCACAAGGGGAAGTAAACTAAACACAAAACACAGGGAACACAAGACTGTCAAAAGAAAACAGGAAGTGGCACAGGGGAACAGAGACGCAGACTCGACACCAGACAAGGACGCAGACCCGAACATAAAGCAAGACACTGGGCCACCGGCCCAGAACCGTGACAGAGTTGTTCACACCAAACCACGCAAGAACCACTCCTTTATTTTTACCCGCACACCTTACGAGAAGGGAAGGCAAGGTTTGTTTTTTCTTTTAAACCAAAGGAATTTCCAAAAGCAAACACGGCTCATATCTTGGTCATGAGTTATTTGCTGCATCTCCAGCTTTCTTTCATCATCTACCATCGGTCTTGAATGTAGCAGAGCAGCTCCCAGTTCTTAAACTGTTACAGTATCGTTGTCTTTCTGCATAAAATGATTAAAACCGTAAATGAGAATGGCAATCCACCTACATCCTATTATATCCAGGAACAGCACATGTCAATAATTATTCAGAGTAGCTGCTTCATGTTCAGATGTTGAAAGGCTCCTTTTCAGTTTTCAATCCAAATGCCACACTGATAAACTGCTAAATACTTCTCTTAAGCAATACCTTCCCAAATTGACAGCAAGCTCCAAGGGAAGTGAAGTCTCAGTCAGAACACAGCATGCTACTGTTTTGGATGTGTGTGTGCTCAAGATGATGGCCGCAAGCTTTAGCACATGGTCTACAAAAAGGAACTGGGTAACCTTTTTCAAATAATGTCTGCTACATGCGTTCTCAAGTTCACACGGCTTTAAACACTTATTCTCACATCTCTGCATGTAAATGCATTTTTAGATGTATTTTTAGGACAAATTGCACAACTGTTAACTGAACCTCCCACCTTGGCAGTTACCACCTTTTGAGCGACTCAGGACTCCAAAACAAACACAAAGAAACTATACAAGAAAACTATGCAATTACCAGAGTGAGACTCAAGCCATCAGTACAGACAAGTGTGAAACAGCTTGATACCATTATTGTAAGGCGGGGGAGTTATAAGAAAGCAAGCAGAATACTGCTTCTTCCACAGCGTGAATGTTTGACTCATCCTCACGCTCAATACAGCTGCGTTCTTTGCAAGCAACGACCTTTTCAAAGATTCCACATTAAAGTGGCCGTAACTGTGTTGTTTTTTTTTCTTTTAAATGTGTTATGTTGGTTTTTGTGCATGCAAAAGGTTTACAAAAACACAATGGCCAAAGTGGTTGTTTACACTAAAACACCAGGCCAGCATAATGCAGCCCCACCGAGTCATTTTACTTAGCATGCCACTTTTCCAAGAATTGTTGCTCAATGCCTCCAGCTTAGACACTGTTTCATGGATGCACTCATATATTGGCAGTTTTTGGATTTGCTGACTGTTATCAACCCATCAGGTATCATCACCAACCGATGAGAGTGGCTGATGTTTCTTGTGTCACATCAATCTTTCGCTAAACGAATCTTCAAAGAACGTTTGAAGTGCAGAAAGAAAGTTCTTTTATGAAAGATTTCTCTGTTTCCATGACACAAAGCTAGAACAGATAAACTCATAAAATCATCACTGGCTATTTGCCAAATGGATTTTAAACATCAGCATTGGCTCCTGAATCTCACAACTGGCACATGACTAATCACAATCTCAACTGCCGGCTTAAAAGCACAACCACAAAGCCCTCACTATGACTTTATAAGCATTAATTATGTTTAAAAATGAACGAATGAATGGCTGGTTGGGTGGCTACGTGGGTGGAATAATAAATGACAGCAGTTCAACAGGTAAACAAACCGACATCCAAATAATTACAGCAAGTCACCTGACATACAGCAGGAGGCAAAAACATGACAGCACTCAGGGAGACAGATGTGCCAGTCGAAATGTTGATAGCTCAGTAAGTAGCATGTTTAAGGTTGGCAATGATTGCTATTCAAACCTTAATAACCACCACTATGATGAGCTTCAGAGTTTGATGGGAACGATTCATTTAAACACATTATTTCTTAGAACAACACAACGTGATCCCTTTGTCAAAATACTAGTCAACCAGATGTCAGTAGGTGATCCAAGTGATTTAATCTCCAGCCTCTACATGTGTGCAATATTAACAAAATCCCCACAGTATATGTAGTTTTCTGCTTGGAGTCAATCAGCTTCCAGTTAATTATGTGAACCTAGCTAAAACTAATGGAGTCCAACGCAAGAGTCCTGCAGTAATTCTCCTTTGTAATATAATGATGATGATGATGATTGCTAATATAAGAAATCTGCAGCTTGTGGAGTTGATGAGCGGTAACACATGAGACAGAGAGGTGTCTCTGTTGCTCTGCCGGTCCTCTGTGATGTGAATGGGTCGACAAAAAATTAGACACACTTGACAAGCATAATTTAAAAAATGTATATCCTCTAAAAGTATTACTGATAGGAATCTAAAACAAATAAACAAAAAAAAATGGAAATCAAGGGCCACACATGATACCTGAATACAGGTGGTATCAAGAAGATGTTTAATTCAGTATGTCCAGTACTGTGTCAAAGACTTGAGTCACCCTTCATTTGTTTATATTTTGCAATGAAAATTGGAAATAGATGTAGCGATTTACTGAAACATGCAAAGAAATGGAAGTATATGGCAAAAATGAACTATTTGGTATGACCATCTTTATTCTTCAACATTGCCTGAACTCTCAAGTAGTTTTCAGGAATAGTTCTACAGGCTTCTTGAAGGACATTCAAAGTGGGATGTTGGCTGCCTTTTGTGCCATTCTCCCTCAGGATTGGCCTACACTGCATAATGCTTTGGGGAGGCCAATCCATGACTGATCCACTGTGTGTTTTTCTATTCAGGTGTGAGATCATTCTCATGCTGAAAATGAAGCCATTCAAAATCAGATGTTTTCTAGATGGTGTTGCATGATGGATGAAAATCTGATGGTACTTTTTCTGCATTCATAATTCCATTAATTTTGACAGGATCCCCAACACCACTCGCTGAAATGCAGCCCCAAGCCATGAGGGAGCCTCCACCATGTTTAACAGATGGCTGTAGACACTCACTGTTGGACCCTCCTCATACTGACAATTTGAATCAAAAAGTTACAATTTAGATTCATGACTCCATAAAACCTGTTGTCACTGCCTTTCTTGTGTAATTGGGCATACCTCTGCCTTTTCTCCCCGTTTCCTTTCCTTAAGAATGGCTTATTGACAGCGACAGTCCATTTCTGATGAGGTTTTGGTGACCAGTAGATGGATCAACTGAAGGGACAGTCGTATTTCTTAGATCCTGGACATGACTGTAGATAGTTTTTTTCCCTCTACTTGTCCAGTTTACTCAAATTTTTTAAGGGAACACTTCACAGCATGCCGAGATGCCAACAATGTGAAAAAAATACAATTTAAAACTGGTTCTTTGGTAAGTCGTCTGTTATGTGTAGACACACAAGACTGGTTCATCATTTGAGGTGCCTAGTTATACAACTCAGGTAAAAGGACTGGTCTGAAAATGAGTGAAAAAGCAGCCAACGTTTAAAGAAAAACTTGAAAGACCAGAAAGGCCGGAGAACTATTACTCAAAAATATAAAGAAATAAAGGGTGACTCAAGATTTTTGCACAGTACTGTAGCTAAATGAGGAAACTAATTGCAGGGCTGTTCTTTTTAGACTACACTAACTTTGGCTAGATGCATCTAATAAACTGGCAACTTAGTGAACATTACGTATTCAACGCTGATTAATCAAAGACATTCAAACATACAAACTTTCCCAGCCCTGCAGGCTCATCATGACATTATCCGAATGGGTCATTTCTACAGCACATATTCATAAAGTGTCATTATGCACTCAAACAATCAACACTTTGATATCAACAACGCAATTACCAGATGGCAAACCAAGAGTCGGCAGCACATTTGCATCCGAGTGCGGAGCGTCGCTACTCCGGCAGATATGCAGTCAGTTTAGCACAAGCGGTGAGGTCTTACCTGTGTGGCGTGAAGCTGGTGAGCTGTTTCTGGGTGTTAGGAAAGTACTGGTCCCGTCAGCAGCTCCCACAGCTAGCCAGGTAAACTGCTCTCTGTCAGCTCCATACAGGTGTGCAGTTTGAGGCTAACTGGCAAACAGCTGATTAAAGGAGTCCCTGAATCCAACCAGCCATTAATGCGCATGGCGGGAAAAAAAAGAAAAACGAAAACCTTTTGTTGTCTCTGTGAAGTTGCCCTAGAGCAGTACAAAAGTGAGTAAGCCCCAATAGTTGCATTTTACTAATCAACTGACCTGTATTTAACTTCTGTTTGGTCAGCTGTTTAAGTTTGTACACCAGGTGATTTTTTTTCTTTTTTTTAAATCTTGTCTGTTGCTATAATTTTGTATGTTCCGTGTTTAATAAACTACTAGTAGCAGTAGTATCAGAATTAGTCGTAAAGGCTCAAAGCAGTGGACAGAGTTTTGAGTATTTATAGAAATATTGTAACAGCAATAAGGCTGCAGGAGTTAGTTCACTCCATTGCAATTCATATTTATAATGAACATTAGTGGTATTGTTTTGAGCCTGCATATTTCTATGAGAGTGTGGCTCCATAGTTAACATGTTCACCTTACATGCAGCAGGTCTCTGGTTCAAGGAAGTCACAAGCTAGTGTATACTTAGTGCTGATCCCAAGCTTAGATAAATGGGAGGGTTTCATCAGGAAGGAGTCAAATCAGATCTCGGTCGACCCCTTCGGAAATAAGGTAGCAGCTGAAAGTACCTTTCTTCAGGATGGAGAATGTATACAAATTTAGGGTCACAAGGTCACAACATTAGTTCTCCTGTGATATCTCTGGAGCCATGATCTGTGGGTATTAACCATCAGACATTTCATTTCCCGTATCCCTGTGAATTTTCACGCACCTATTTTTCACTTTTCTGCATCGGTGCATGGTAGAAATGTCTTTATTTATGTAAAGGAGTGCCACAGAAGTAGATGAGGAGAGGCTGTGCTGCCACTGATTGAGATCACGACACTGTGTGTATAGTGAGGTCTGTGCTAGTCTGGGATAATTAAGTGTAACATAAAAGACTCAGGCTATATCCACAAGTGCACAGATATTTTCTGCTTTAATTTTTAAAAATATCTCTGTTACACATGAAAACACAAAAATACAATGTGAAGTGCTGTCAAGAGCATGCCAAAGTAATCCTAAGCCTATCCATTCTGAAGGCTACAAACACTAACACTTAAAGTTGCAGGACAAAATCTTTGTTTTCCTCATCCACATGTAAACACAGAAACAAGTTTCTGAAAATCTTCACCCTGAAAGAAATCTTTTAAAGGTCTTGGCCTTCAATTGTCTCCGATGCTCAAAAGGTATAGAGAAAGCTACGTTTACCAATACCCAAGTATGTGTGGACAGTTTGGTGATAAGGACCATAATTCATCAGATACTGGGAGTTTAAACAGACCCATTTTTAAAGAAGAAAGAGTAAGGGGAGACATTATTGCCTCGGTGAGTGATGTTATAGTGTCTATCATTAGTTTCTTTCATGTTTTTATTGGCAGGGACGAACACTTGAGTTTAAACTACTTCCTACTTCACTAGACCACATAATACAGAAATCATGCTACTGAACATTGATTATAAGCTGAGCTGTCCTTGGCAAGGTTGTCGGTATGAAAGGCTACAAGTTTAAAACCACCTGTCTAATGTTGTGTAAGCACCCAAAACAGCTCTAACACAGAAGTGCCAAAACCTGCAGCACTTTGAGCAACCACTTCAGGCCGACTCCAAAATGTGCTAGTCCTAAAACAACCAAAGTTTATAGCAGAGGAATGGCAGTTCACAGCCTGGTCCAAGAAAACAGCCTTATCTCAATAGCTAATTTTCCCACTCCAATAACAGCTGTATGGAGGACACAGGAAACAACACAATGGACGGAAGTACAACTAACTTCAGTGTAAGACAAAACAGAGTTTTCAAAATAAAACAGCAAGTGACCAACACAGCACAAGTTAGACTAATCGGGGTGGAGCATATAATTATCAAGGAAAACTAAGTAAAACTGACAATATTAACGGACTAAGAATTACAAAATAAAACAGGAAATTACTCAGTTGGAAGCAAACATCATGGCAGTCTGCTATGCTTCACTTCTTCTCATTTGATTCACTGAGTGGAAACACTGTAGTGTTAGTGTCTTTTACAGCATTTTAACGCAGTTATGTGACAAATAGCAAAGTTTGCAGTTCAGTTAATTGTGCCAGTTAAGTGTGTTTTCCAGTTTTGGGGAGTGAAAAGGTAGTCTTTGATCTGTACGTGTGATGCACCCGTACAGTCTACAGATGCAGCTTGAGCGTCAAAGAAGCGTTCATGAGACAAACATCTCAAAGAGCATCACACATTGAATACACCACATCCCAGTGCACATTTCAGAAAAAGAAATATAATATATATTAATGTTTAGTTTAATAGTTATTTTTTCCGTATGATGCATGCTGTATTTTTATATGA
The DNA here is from genome assembly GCA_024447675.2 of Pterophyllum scalare. Taxonomy (NCBI): domain Eukaryota; kingdom Metazoa; phylum Chordata; class Actinopteri; order Cichliformes; family Cichlidae; genus Pterophyllum; species Pterophyllum scalare. The sequence continues at coordinate 330,234 of JAMQGT020011735.1, forward strand.
AAAGAAAAATACAGGAACATTTCTAGGAACTTTTTTTTCCATATTGAGAGGCTGAGATTTGTAAAGTTCGGTTATGAGGTTCATGAAGTTTAGCTGAGATAATTATTTTTGAATTATTCCAACATTTCAGGGTTTTTTTTTTCACTGCCTGCTGTGCACGTACCATACCATTTCCACTTTCACACACCTCCACAGAGGTCCTTGTGTTTACAGCAGATGAGTCCTTCTGATGTGATAACTGTAATTATAAAAGCGGATGATACTTTTTTTTAAAAAAACAAAAACATATTGCATTCTGCATCTGCTTCCATTTTAAACATAACTGCTTCTGTTGCTATGTCAAATTTATTATTTTATTTCATCAAATTGGTGTTCTCAGTTTTGAACATCTGTGCTTTCTGGGTTTGTTTGTGTGGTTTTTTTAAATATATTTTTATGGTAGATGTGGCTAACAGCCACAGCATCAGCTGTATACACCAGAAGAAAAAACATTCAGATCTGAGTTTCACACTTATTGCGGGTCGCCTTGCAGGCCATCTGACACATTCATGGGGAACATGATTAAATGGACTTTTGACTAAAGATTATGTTTGCAGCATTCTGCTTTCTCAAGGTCTGGAATAAACCTTCAAGCTCACATAGATGTTTACATTGATTTATGGCAGAATTTCAGGTGAAGCATGTTTTTCTTTTGTTTGTTTGTTTTTTTTATTCCAGACAGGTGCTCTTTCAAGTTAAATATTTCTCCACAGATGTACACACGGCAGATATAAAGAGAAAGGAAAACAGTTTTTCTTCATAATATATAAGACTAAACAAACAAAAATCTCTCAGTATGTAAGATATTCCTCAATGTGCCATATTTAAAGAAACAGCTTGAAATTATAATCCCTACAAACTGTTATTATAATTTGTCCTGCACTGTATATTATTTGACAAAAGGCTGAAAAACATAATCATATGGTGTTGGTGTATTCTGTATTTTCCCCTCACAGATGAAGAACTAGTAGAAAAAACTTCTACCCGAACATCTGCCTCAAGAGCTCAACATCTGCTTGGACTTCAACCTGACAGGGCCGTTCTTATTGTCAGGAATTTACACTGTACACCAAAACACCTGTAAACATCGTTCCAGAGCGTTTCATATCTGTCCTTATCCATAATGTATACTTCTGTATAGGTGGACTTCTTTTTGAGTCTCTTCTTGAGCATTTTGTTAGTTTCAGTGGGTATGCTTACATGGAGTCCAGTATTCCAATTACAATAATAAAAAAAACATTTTAAATATAAATAAATAAAAAGCAAAAACCAAATAAAATGGTTCTGGGGACCTGTGCTAGCCAACTGTCTGCAATCAATGGGCTAACACAATCTGAGTCTGAACCAGGAAAACATCCTGTCATGGTAGTCTATATAGGTTCTCAGTTATCCAGGTCATGGTAGTTTTGAGTGCTTAAAAAGAAGGCAACTGGAGTTCTTTTTGGTCTGTGAGAACATTTTGCCTCTCATTCAAAAGGCTTCTTCAGTTCTCAAACAACTGACAGAAAGGTTCAGGTATTTAACCCCTAGTAGGGGTTGTCACCTTGGAGCTGGTCCCGAGGGTCATTGACCCACTATTAATCATGTGAGTTGCCACATGAGCCAAGGTGCGGGGAATAAAAAGGCGTGGGTCATTACTATCACTGAGGCCAAGGTGTGAAACCTCTGACTCGCTCCACCATCATGTGAGCTATTGAGGTCGGGGTTTGAGTCAGGGTTGAAATGCCTGGGCAGACTGCGTTGCAGGTGTAGTTGTTGTCATAAGCCACCAACGATGGTTGGTCACAGTGGACATAGATGGCCTCTTTTACTCCTATCTCAAACCAGCTGTCTTCTCAATCCACAATGTGAACAGTGGCATCCTTGAAAGAGTGTCCTTTCTCCTGTCTGGTTCCTGCACCAAAGACGTTGACACTATCAGAGCTTAATGACTATCAACCAGTTGCCATCCTATCACATCTGATGGAGGTGCTGGAAACACTAGTCTTGGTCCATCTGAAATCATAGGTGAAGACATCAACTGACCCTCTGTAGTTCGCCTGTCAGCCTAATCTGGGAGTAGATGATGTAGTTATCTATGTCCTGCAGAGAGCATGAGGGAGCGTTAATCCAGCAGCTGCTACTGAAGGAAATCTTTAGGAAATGTCAGTAAACACATTTACCATCTTGTGGGTTACCAACTGCCTGACACACAACATACAGTATGAGACTTGGCAGTGGTTTGTCTGGTTTGGTGATGTGCAATAAAGGAGCTCTACAAGGAACTGTGCTGGTATGCCTCTGACTTTCATTACAACCTGTGTTGTGTCATGATGATTCTGCAGTGGTTGGAAGTATTAGTGATGGGCAGGAGGAGGAGTACAGCGCACTGATTCTGTGGCGTGATCTGTGAAAAATCATCTGTTTCTGTATGAATAAGACAAGAGTTACGGTGATCAACTTTGGAATGATGAGGACATCTATACAACCCCTCATATCGGTACAGGGTGTTGATGCCATGGATTAGTACAAGTACCACTATTGTGGTCAGTCTATTGTCCACACTGACAATAGGCTGACCTGAAAGACCAGAAGTCTCAACTTCCTTATTCCCTAAGGAAGCCGAGACCCCTCAACATACACAGCAGAGATTTTCTATCAGTCTGTTGTGATAAGTGCAGCGTACTTTGCTGCGGTCTGCTGGGAGAGCGGCATCTAAACTGGTGACACCAACATACTGTATAAACTGATTAGAAAAGCTTGCTCTGTGATCATCTGTAAACTGGATGCCTTTGAAGCTGCGGTGGAAAGGAGGTTACTGAGCAAACTGTTATCCTTTTGATGTAACAAAATAATTTCCCAAATATTGGAAAAAATGAGGTTTTTCTTATCATCTTATTATTGTTATTATTATCTTACCTCAATCAGAATAAGCAGTCTTAAACCCACTGAAAGGTTAATTGATTTTAGAGGGGTGGACTAAACCTTTTCATAAACTGAAAAATTATTATATAAAAGAAATTATTTTACCTGATTACCTTTGGCTCTGTTTTTCCTTCACATACCTTCTGCACTGCATTCCCCTATCCATGCACTCCATCGCGACATAAATGCGTAGAACTGCATTTAAATTGCTCTCTCCAAGAGCAAGACAAACCCCCCTTTTCGTTTCCCACATTGTACATCCTTCATCCCTTTCCTTGACTCCTCTCCTTTGCTTTTTAGTCCCTCCCACCAGAGATCTGAGCCGAGGAGATGAGGAAGAGGCATGAGGAAGAGGCATGATGAGAGAGGAGTTGAGGTAAAGGCACTTTTGTCTAGAGAACTTCCTGTCAGGCAAGCATTTCACAAAATGACACATTATTGTCGTGCAGCCATCATTTTAAAGCAATGGCAATTAAATATGACACAACTGTATGATAAATAGTTTTGTTATAGCCCAGTTACAGCTGTATTTTACCTCAGGTGTAACAGTTTTTTATATTAGAGGCCGCTTTTAATTAAACACGACACGGCACAACGTGACAAGGTATCAAAATAATTTTAATCACACACAGACAACAGTCTAGGGGAGAAAGTTTGGTCATCTTAAATAACTGAAATGTCCTGCAAATAAGTTGTTTAAAGAGTGCTTCTCTTGCCATGGATTGCGTAGTCCAGCTGTGTGCCACACCTCTTTAATATGCTGACGGTAAAAAACACTTTTGTAAAGTATACACCTATACATTCTCAATTACAGCTCATTTAGAAAATCTCCTCACTCCTCTATCCTCGAGATGCATTTGAAACGTCCTCCAGTGTGGTATTCTGAGTTTGATCTCCAGGACCCAGGCAAGAGGATGGAGGACAGAGGAGACAACTGCTGCAGCCAGGAAACGATAGAAATCCATTTTTCAAGGTTCTGATTGTCATGTAACACTGTGTAGCAGGCAGGTGAGGACCCCTATGCAGGACGCTTGACTCCAGAGACAGACTTAAACTAAAAAAACTCAGCTTTATTGCTTTATTAAACACAGGTGACCATCATCACACTAACAACACAGGACCATGACACTGATCAAACACATACCAAACAAAAAGGAGAGTCATTGAAGAGGATGAATGCGAGACTCTTTACTTTCCCAGCCAACAAAAACGTGCTTAGAAGATGACCAAACACAAAATCTGTCTGTTATTTGATGTGTGTAGATACCAGGTGGTGATTGGTGAATCATGATAGCAGTGTCATTCTGAATCATGCATTTCCCTCTTGTCCCGAAAACACACCTTAGTTAAGATGTTCACCTGTACCTGTAGTCATACAGCTTGCTTCGTGAGTCTAAATGAGTACAGCAGTTTGCAGCTGTTTCTTTTGATCTGGTGTTTGCCTGTTTATGTTGGGCAGTGAGGTTTGGTTGTGTTTCTTCAGATAAAATTTATTAAGATTGAAGATATTATTTTGGCTTTTGTTTATCTCCGTGCTAATTTTCACCGGTGCAGATTTGTACATAGTTACAAGTAAACACAGCAGTAATCAGTTCGACCATGTTGTTTCTGTGGCTGCTTAAGACTTGGAGAAGTTGGGCCACTTTCACGCTGTTTCTCAGCCACTAATCAGAACAGCATGCAACACCAGCCATTTTTCAGCATATATATATATATATATATATATATATATATATATATATATATATATATATATATATATATGTATATATATATGTATATATGTATATATATATGTGTGTGTGTGTGTGTGTGTGTGTGTGTCTGTGTGCGTGTGTGTGTCTGTGTGTGTGTCTGTGTGTTATTATTATTTGTATACTTCACTCTGTATTTAATCATTATTATTAATCTCTGGCTCTCTTCCACAGCATGCCTTTTGTCCTGTCTCTCTCCCCTCAGCCCCAACCGGTCGCAGCAGATGACTGCCCCTCCCTGAGCCTGGTTCTGCTGGAGGTTTCTTCCTGTTAAAAGGGAGTTTTTTTCCTTCCCACTGTCGCCAAGTGCTTGCTCATAGGGGGTGGTTTTGACTGTTGGGTTTTCTCTGTGTTATTGTAGGGTCTTTACCCACAATACAAAGCGCCTTGAGGCGACTGTTCATTGTGATTTGGCGCTATATAAATAAAATTGAATTGAATTGAATTATTATTATTATTAATATTATTATTTTAAAAGAGCCCTATTGTGCTTCTTCCCAAGTGCATATTTTATCTTATTGTTGGACTAGCATAGCTTTACATGATTCATAGTTTAAAATAATCCTTACTTACTTCATACTGGGCCTTGGTGTAGCCCAACAGTTGAACTGTCATGCACTGTCTGAACCCAAACCTTAAGCCAAATTTGTTTTGATAGGTTGTGTGTGCTCACAGCCAGAGATGAGTCACTGAGAGGTAGGAGGTAGGTAGGAATTTCTGCTCTCATTCGCATCATACAGGGCTGAATTAAAAAAAAAAGACAACCTGAAAAAGCCCGAGTGTTTAGAGCAGTCTGAAGCTACAGTAACAATGTATCAAATGCTGACCTCTTTATTTGAAACTTTGGCCAGATTTAATATGAGAATCTATATGACAGACAAGTAGGAAAAGAATAGCAGGTACATTTTAATGAATACATAACATGCTCAGTAGAGCTGCATATGAAAAATAAATTCTCTTTTGGACGCCCAGATGCCCAGATGCATGGTCCATTATTTGAATTTCCTTTTTTTTAGTGATAGTGGAGAGTTTTAAAATGCATTCAAGTGGATTTTTCAAAAAAAAAAAAGTTTTCACACCAAATAACCACTAATCCCTCTTTTTATATGCTTGAAAACTTACTTTAAAATAGAAAAGGCTGGCGGATTCAGAAGCCATAGTAAACCTTGGCCTGACTTTTTTTTGGGGGGGGGTACTGTCAAAAAATGAGAGAAGATGAAAAACACTTAAAAAAACACACACACATACACATGCGCCACTCTCATTCACATACAAACACATCCATCTAGTTCTCTTTTGAAGGTGGCAATAGAGGTAACGGCTGGTTGCGATGTAGTAAATTATTTCGGCTGCAGCTGTGTCGGAAGTTTTTGCACTAATCTCTGGAGTTGAGGCTCTTTGAGTGGGAAGCTAAATATCTGTATCTGAAGCCTGTCACACAGCGTCGAATCACAGGATGATCAAAACCCCCTTCGGCAAGCTTTTGCATTGTCTGAGAGACGGGCCTCCTTTGAGAACCAAGCGAGAAGAGTTAGGCTGGTGGCTGCTGTGGAGGGAGGGCTTGGAGGAAGAGGCGTAAAGAGAGCTGGAAGCAGGGTTAATCCCACACTGTCATTATCCTCACTTCTTAGCCACAGTGTGTGAGCATCCTCGTAATGAAGGCCATTTCCAAGGATTTACACCTGGCACAAGCACCAAATTCTGCAGTAATTACCAGCACAGAGAGATTCCTCTTAACTTTTAGCATTTACTGAGGGCTATAAATAGTAACCCCTCGACGTTCTCCACAACTGTAAACTGGCAGAAAATGCAGCATCTACAGCACTTCGGCTCCTGACTGATAATGATGTTTACTGTTACAGAACAACCGCTTCCTCTCCTCCTCTGCGGAGAAATGTCGACAAGAGGCTTATTTGTTTCGACTCATTTCATAATCTATTTGTTTAATTGGTAATGATTTGCCCCAGGAGATAAAATAATAATGGAAATACCTTGTTATCTAATAACTAAAGTAAACATCAGCGGCGACGCTCAGACAAACACAGCCTGCCCTCTCTCTTCTTTCATGAAAGCTTTAAAGCCGTTGTCTACTTCAGTGGCAGGTGGAGTGACAGGAAGAGACCCGTTGTGTTTAAAAGGCATGTCAAAGATAAACTAAATGTAGGTTTTAATAGATAAGATTTATGATTATATCGGGGAAGTCTCCTCTGTCTACAGTGATTTTGGTTTTCTGTGAGAAGCTTACAGAGAAACTGAGATCACACTGCATGTTAGTTCCAGCCTGCAGTCTCCTGCAACTGTTTATATGAGAACCCAGATTAGTCATTAGAAAACACTCCTGTTTTTCATGTGGCACCACTGCTGCTTTCCCATGATTTCACATCACTAAGCATGCCTGAGCGTGATGATTGAGCCCCAGCCTCTTCCCTCTTCCCAAAAGCTGTGGTTTTACACATTGTGATGCACAGACTAATGGACAATAAAACCAGTACAACACATTTTCCAAATGTCACATAGGAGACATTGTGCTACTTTTTTTCTTGCTTTGTTACTTTTGTTAGTTGAGAAGTTGCTTAATAAATATGAAATATGAAAATATATTTGTTGTTCCCTAAGTTTGTATGATGCTTATTTGGCAGCTTTCTTGAAGTGGAATAAGTGATCTTAACCACTGCATCCTGTTAAACCACTGATTGGATTCAACTTTAATTCCTTTTCTAGTTAACTCCTCTCAATCACACAGATGTTTAGACTGTTTTTAATTCAGTTTCATTTTGTAATGTCAAACTTTCCTAACTATTACTTACTTGTATGAATGAGGAAATGCCATCTATAATCTCTGGCATGTGTGTAATGAACACAGTAATTGGAAAGTGATTGCCAACTAATTTGCAGATATACTCTCACTAAGCACTTTATTAGGTGCATGTGTTCAGCTGCTTGTTAACTCAAATATATAATTAGCTAATGACATCAGTAACTCAGTGCATTTGAGTCAAGATGACCTGCTGAAGTTCAAACCAAGCTGCAGAATGGGGAAGAAAGGTGATTTATGCGACTCTGAATGTGGCATACTTGATGGTGCTAGGCGACAGAAACTGCTGATCTTCTGGGATTTTCCCACAAAACCATCTCTAGGCCTTACAGAGAATGATCCAAAAAAGAGAAAATATTAAATGAGTGGCATTTTCTCTAGACAAAAGTGCTTTGTTGATGCCACAGATCAGAGGAGAATGACCAGACTTCTGCATCAGTAACTGGAATAACCAGATGTTACAACCACGGTATGCAGAGGAGCATTTCTGAATGCACATGTTGAACGAGCGACAGAAGACCACACTGGTTGCCAATTCTGTCCGTTAAGAACAGGAAACTGAAGCTGGAGTTTGCACAGGCTCACTAAAATTAAACAATAGAAGATTGGAAAAAGCCAGCCAGAAAGTTTTTCTTGGCACACTTTGGCCCCAATTGAGTATTGCTGCTGACGATGTCGATCCCTTTATGACACACAGTGTATCCATCACACCATGTCACAAAGCTCATGTCATCTAAAGCTGGTTTGTTGAACAGTTACCAGATTTGTATCCAAAACAGCACCTTTTTTGTCATAGTCCTCGCTGCCCCTCTGCAGCCAGAGGCACCTCTTTTTCATCACTCTGCAATCAACCTAAAGTATTTAAGTCTTTGCCAGATAGTCTGCTACTTCTCACTGATAATTGGTTCCCTGTTTTCCTGTGCTTTGTTCTCCTCTGTGCTAAACTCTGTCTCCCTGCTTCCAGTCTCGCCTTGCCTGGCTCAAGAGGTTACCATTCACCTGCCCAACTTACATGCCCACTCATTTCTGGTCTTCTCAATTTTCCACCTCTTCCCCACATTCAGGTTTCCCTGCCTACCACTCCCAAAACCAGGCTCACTCACCAGACCAAGTAAGCAAGCACTTTTCAATTCACTCGCCTTCTACAACCTTCTCTTTGGATTCCTCTTCTTTGGAACCAGTGGATTAACTTCTCTCTCCTCTTCCTTAGTGGCCCAACTCTCAGTGGACCCAGACCTCCATCCCAGTTTTCCCACTGGGGAAACTGGGATGGAGGTCTGGGTCTGTTACAAATTCTTATCGCGAGAAATAAAGACTTTGAAAATTATGGCGCTGTCTCTAACGTGTCTGCATTTGAGCCCTCCATTTTGCCTCCGCTAAGACGCTCCATGATACTTTGGGGTGTGGCGTAATAAGAGATTCCCTTCCTGGACGTACAGCTGAGAAATCTACAGCACCTGTGATTTTATCGTGTCAAAATGGACCAAAATTTCTGAGGAATGTTTCTAGCCCTTTGCCAAATCTACGCCATGAAGAATTGATGCAGTTCTGAAGGCGAAAGGGTCAAAACACAGTACAAACAAAGGGTAACTGATAAAACATCCACCAAGTGTATATTGAACATAGACCCTTCTGAATATGAGACTGTTTGCTGCTTTTCCCAGCCTAAAATATTGAATGTTGATTTTTCTACTCAGCCAGAAGACAAACATCAAGTGTCCTTGCGCAAAGTTCTGGGCAGCTACAGGGGATCGTCTTTGTTTTATCTACCAACAAGGATAGAGACAGAAGGAAGGTTAGCTGCACTTACAGAGCCAGAATACATATACATGCAATATGCCACTACAAGATGTAATTCAGTAAGCTTGAGCAAATCAGAGCGTTACAGATGGCTGACAAGCTGAAGAAAAACCACAGTGTTCCTATATAATTCTTAAATATAATAAAATAGATAATAAATGAAAATATAAGAGAAAATAGAACAATTTAAATAATTCAAATAAAGTTAAGGCCACTAAACATTCTAATCGAACAGCAAGCTAAATTGGCTGGTTTAGCTGGTTTGAATTTGTGTTCAAAGATATAAGCACTTTCAGCTGATCTCAGATCCTCAAAGCTTGAAACTAAAAACTCCCCAAAAGATTTTCATCCCATCATTTGGAAAAACTAAAAGAATCCCACCAGGATACCCGAGAGACTGTCCTTGTTCATAGGCTGGAAGCATGTCAGACATGTAGGCTGGTGCAACTCAGTGTAATTTGTGCCCTCCTTCTGGTCCTGGTGAGCACACAAGGGGCAGAGTTGTGAATCAGTCACAACTGATTTGTAATTTTTCCAGTTTTGCTCGATGGGAGAGCGTCACATCAGTCTGACCTGCTGGATGGAAAAGTGCGTGTTAGTCCCTTTGAGTTTTGATTGACAGGTAACATAACAGCGGTGTAAAATTCCACGCAGTAAAATTCCACATGATCTTTATCAGCAGATGGACTCATGTGTGGATATTGGTGTAACATTTTTTTTAAACTTAAAAAACTTCTCTAAATAGGCTTTAAATTGCATACAAATTATTTTTTATTTTCATTGAAAAATATGTCAGCAAATGAGAGGATTAGGGATTTATGTTGTAGACTAAATTATTTTGACACTGTTATCGTTTTTAGACTCAACATAACCTTTTCCATAAAGTGAAACAAAGAAAATGAAGGCGAAGGCCACGTATTTGAGAAAACCTACCACAACAAGGTGACTTGTTTAATTTGCAGATGTTTCTCTGAATTCCTCTGAACCAGGCTGTTAAAGCCTGCACCTCTATCCAGACTGCTCTGCTTTAATGGGCTTCATTTCAGTTATTGTGATTTGTGTCGTTCGTCATCATCTCGTATTACCACCAGAAGTAATTGCAGTAATTATCCACATGGTGAACCCACTTGAACAAAGAATTGCATTTCAGTAAAGAGACGAAGCTATCAAACAAGCTGATGACCTGCAGTGTGGTTTGTGTGTGTGTGTGTGTGTGTGGGTTATGATTCACAGCATATAGAATTAAAACTGTGCAATCAGACAATAGAAAATAATAGCCACTGAGTGAGGAAATAACTGTTGTCGCTCCTCAGGTGTTTAGAATGACAAAGAACCAAGATACTGTAAAGCAAATGCATTTCCACTTCACAAATTATACAAGAAGAAATAATTAAATGAGCATTTAAAAATATTCTCATTTCCTCTGCAGTATAAAAATAATCACCGCAGCCATCCAAGCCAAACAGCATTTACATTGGTAGCCTGGGGAACGGCTATAATGTATTATATTATAACTTGATCATAAAGTAAATAGTGTAATGTTTCATCACTTACGGAGCCTGTAGGAGTACTGACACTCTACACCTGTGTCCATTAAAAGAGATAATCAGTGATAGTTTCCTAAACAGAACATATTTAAGTCATAAACTCTCACAAGCACAGCTCTGTTTTTCCGTGATTTGCTGTCCAGCAATAAATTTAGGCAGAATTCAATTAAAATTCAGTGTTAATTAAAGAAACTCCTTTTCCTTTCTCTTTAAAAGAGCAATGCACAAAATGTTAAAAATTATTCCATGCAAATCATATGGCAGCAGTGGCATTGCCGTGTTTAATATCGTCTCGTGTGGGTAGGTAAAACTTAAGAATAACTTTATTTCTTCGGGATAAATTTTCATCAGAGTCAGGGAACATTCGGAGCATGCACGTCACATATTTACCCATAAAAGTCTGGAATCTGTTAAGCCTACGAGAGCCAGATGAAACCTGTTTTTATGCCCCACACAGTTGGCACGATTGCAAAAGAAAATGTTTTCATGCATGCTGATCATGTAGCAACACTGCAAGAATAACATCAGGAGTAAAAGTGTGCTGTTTGTGAAATGCAACACTTAATTCCTCTGCGATTTTCTCCACCTCATTGAATGGGCTGTTTTTATATGGCATTTTTCTGGGGTTACTGACCACTCAGAGCAAGGACACGTCAATATGTGGACTGGAGGAGCCATGGATCTTTTGATTGAAGTGCAGCCCGCTCTGTTTCCTGGGCCACAGCCCCCCACCCCCAACCCTTCCCAGCACCACCACACACATAAACACACAACACACACACATCCCCTCGCTACCTCCCCACCCCCAAGATTCCTGTTTCATTCCTGTTTCAAGTCTTTAAATATAAAACATGCACCATCAGACAATTCTGAGGTGTTTTGACTGAACACTTCCATTTTAAGCTGCTTCATTTTACATACAAAACAACTGATCCAGTTCAGCAAAATAAATAAATAAATAAATATTTAAAAAGTACATTTTAAGATTCAACAACTGGACAGCATATAGATGTCATTTGTTCCACAAGCTAAACCAACATGATGAAACTGTTTTTGTTGTTACATTTTTCTTTTACTTTAAGTGCATTTTACTAGTAACACTTGTGGTCTTTTACTCAAATGTAAGTGCAGGACTTCTTCTGATGTTGTATTTTTGTCATCCTGCTTCACTGTTGTGAGCTGAGGTTCAGGGAAGTCACTGAGGTGGCTCTGAGGGTGTTTATGCCCTCGTGTGAATATGTACTATTGTCATGCTAATATGGTCGGTAGCCTCTGATGATCCTCGAGGCAGGATTACATTGTACGACTCCGCTGAATTCACACTTTTTTCAGGAGAGCTGAGGGCAGATTCAGAGGATTACTAAACTGCGTCTAAAAATCAATGTGGGGAAACTCTTGGCTGTATCAGCACTTAGACTTTACATGCTGGAATAGCGGCGCACATGTGTTTGTGTTCTTTATAAAGAAAGCATGTATTTAAGAAGCAGAGTTGAGCTTTTGTTGTGGCACTAAACCTTTCACTGCTATTGCCCCTCAGTCCCCATACAGTAGAGCTTTATGTGTGCGATGCCGTTCGCTTGAATAGCCCACACAGCAGAAAATTTCCCCAAACATGGGTAAAATCGGTAACATCCCTATTCAGCAGCAAGGCCCTTAATCTTTTCATGCTTAAGGCAGAATGTCAGCATGGGAAACAGTTATGTTAGCATTAAAGATGGAAGGCAAAAACCAGTTCTAAATTACCCAATTCATTGGACTCATGTGCCTCCAAGTTGATTATTTCCTTTTATCTGTCCTGTCTTGTTCCGATGATGGCAGCATTGCAAAAGAAACACAGTGACGTCAAAGTCACAACAGTGGCTTTTTCCACACCTGTCACATGCAGCCTTTGTTCTGCTCTGCTTCTAATCTGTGCTTAGAAGGATGAGTTTATACTGAAAACCTGTGCAGGCCTATTTTTTTCCCCACAAGCAGGAAGCAGGAAGAGATTTAATAAAGAGTTACGGGTATTATCAAAATAGATACGAGCATTGGCACTGTAGTTACCATGCAGTTAAAGCAGAAATATCTGATTAATAATCAGGAATTACATAAAATACACAGGTGTGCTGACAGGTTTTCTTCCTGTCATAACTGTCTCTTTCTGCTTTCTCATCTCTGGACGTCAAATATGAAACAAACTGGCAAAGGTATTTGACGCTTACGGTGGGCCACTTACTCATCAGCACTTTGCGCTCTCTCAAACTTGCTCGCACTGACTGTGCATCCAAAGGTGAGTCAGAGGAAATTGTGAAATCCTCCAGTGATTTGATTAAACATCAGTAAAACTGCAGCTTGGATTTGGAAAGATATTTTGGATTTGTCGTTGAACTGTTTGGGGAAGGATTTAAACATGACGGGGGAAAAAAATTACAGCTCAACAGGTGGTGAGATTGTGCAAGTTGGACTCAGTGACTACCCACAGATGCACATGCATTGTGGGCAAAGGAGGAGAAGAATGCCAGGGATGAATAACTGGCCTGTCTCTTTCATTGATTTCCCCTGAAAGCAACAGTGAAGAGGGAACTCCTGGAGGCTCAGCTGAATAGCCTTTTTCAATCCAAATCCTGAGAAGGCTCAGCCTCTCTATGGGCAACAAATTTACTGAGTAGAGCATCCCAGTCTGCTTGAATTGAATGTATTTATCTTTTCTTTTTCTTTTTTCCATAAATAGCCTTTAATCAAAGCTAGAACACCCATCAAGATTGGAGCAATTTTCTGCTCTATGGCGCAATTACAGCGTTGTTTTCCCCGTGCGTTTTACTGCCTTTTGCTTTGTTCTTTGGCCGAATTTCTACATAAGGTCCCATTCACAGATCACCTGCTTCAGATCCTGCGCACACATATCACACATACCAGCGGCGATACCGCTGTCAAACATTTCAACACCGTGAGTCAGTAGGGGGAGTGGTCCTGCAGGCGTAATGTAGGCGTAGACTTCCACACAACAGCTGACACTCAAAAACCGGGAGGACCGCGTCGGTCTGGAGCTCGTCACAAAGGAGGCGCTCCGGTGAAGTTGTGCCCCGCGCAGATGCAAGTTTATGCGCGCTCGGAAAATTCCCAGACGTTACAGAGGTGGATCCTACATAATTGCTCCAGTGGAAGCGGCGGCGCTGTGAGCGGAGAGCCTCCAGCTGCACGAAATGAAATCGTTGTCGAGTGGACGGTTGTAGTTAAAAAGGTAAGAGATAAACGGAGCTTCCTGGATTTGGACTCAGTGCAAGGGCAACAGCACTGAGACTGACTGTGATGTTAAAAGTATAACGATAAAAAAAAAAGAAATTAAATAGAAATGCGTGTCCGCATGATATCTAGTTTTTTGTTTGTTTGTTTGTTTAGCTGCCCAGCATTTAATTTACAGAATAACGCGCACCTGTTTTTTTTTTTTTGTCTCCGATTTTTTTTCTGTCGCATTAAAAGGAAAATCTAAGCTGAGATTGTTTGATCTCTTTAACGCACATTATTAATATATTATTTATAAATTAATACATTGTTGATCGATAGTTGGAGCGACTGAAACCAGATAAAACTCAGCTAATCGCCATTTAATATGGTGTTTTGATGCCAGTTGACTGTATATATCATGTTATGGCTACATACATGACAACATGTTTGTTATAAGGGCAGATTCTGCACGGTTTCTCTTTGACATGTTGGTCATTGGTGGTTTGCGGATATTACAGAAAGGAAAGTTTTACGACATTGATAGGATTAAACTGGGCAAACGCTGCTACCTTGAACTTCTTTAAAGGACTTTGAGCCACAAAACACTAATATTTGTCTTTCTGCCAAATTTTCACCTGGTATTGGTCTACTCACAGCTGTTGTCTTCCCTTGCAGTTACTGCTGCTGGCAGAGAAGAGGCAGTTTTTTCTTCATTTTCAATCAGACCGTTGTTCTCAAGCAGCTGGTCTTTCAATGTGGGATACAGTTTTAGTGCTTTCGCCAGGCTGAAATCCTCCAGGGTCAGGACCTCACTCATGGCAGCTTTGCTCCTTGGGCTGCTGCTTTTTGCAATTCAGTCCCCCCAATCCCCTCCAGACCAGTGGCTGATGGGGGGCCACCTTTACCTCCAACCTCATCACCTGCTGACAACGGGACCACCAGCCACCCGAACGGGACACTCCAGCAACTTCCTCATATTATAATTATTGGTGTGAGGAAGGGAGGAACACGGGCACTGATTGAGATGCTCAGCCTGCACAGCTCAGTGGCAGCAGCTCAGAACGAGGTGCACTTCTTTGATTGGGAGAGTCACTTTCAGAGGGGCTTGCCTTGGTATCTCAGCCAGATGCCGTACGCTTTCCCTGACCAGGTGACCGTAGAGAAGACGCCGGCCTACTTCACCTCCAGCAAAGTCCCTAAACGCATCCATCAAATGAACCCTGACATCAAGCTGTTGCTCATACTCAGAGACCCCACAGAGCGGGTGCTCTCGGACTACACCCAGGTTTTTTACAACCGTCTCCAGAAGCACAAGCGCTACCAGCCCATTGAATCAGTGCTGGTGAAGGACGGTGAGATCAATCTGGGATACAAGGCTCTCAATCGCAGCCTTTACTATGTCCACATGCAAAACTGGCTACAGTACTTCCCACTGGAGAGCATTCATATCGTGGATGGGGACGAGTTGATCAGAGACCCCTTCCCTGAGATGATAAAGGTGGAAAGGTTCTTAAAGCTGGAATCGCAAATAAACGCTTCAAATTTTTACTTCAATAAAACTAAAGGATTCTACTGTTTGAGAGACCATGGGCGAGAGAGATGTTTACATGATTCAAAAGGCAGGGCTCACCCTCATGTGGCTCCTGCCATCCTGCAGAAACTCTACCAGTTCTTTCAAGAACCCAACAAGAAGTTCTTTGAGCTGGTGGGTCGAACATTCAACTGGAAATGAACGACAGAGTGGTTTGTTGTAGAGCTTTTTGGGGGATAATCTCCTTAAATTGTGTGTTTGTTTTTTTTTTTGGTTTTTTTTCCTCACTAACAATGTAGACCGAGAGTCAAAGCTAATGTAAAATTAAAGTAAATCTATTTTTGTACTAGTGTGTTTGCTACAGGAGTATGATCCAGCCAAATATCAGGGCAGACTGCATTTTATGACATGCTTTTAGTGCGTGTCGTCTTCTTTTTTCTTTTTTTTTCTTGCTTAAACACACATTCTCTGTATTTCTGTGCTGTTACACATTTCACACTGCTGTTCCGCTCCTCTGATCGAAGCAGGTGACTTATTATGACATTGATAATGACATTCAGACTGTAGACTGTGATAACGTGTTACATCAAGATTAGTACTGAGCAGTTTAATATTTGTCATACCCTCTTGTTTAATTTCATATGACATTATTAACAATTTTTAGTGCTCTGAAGGACCTTTACCTGCTGCTATGTGGTTCCCCCCCCACCACCACCACCTTTTCAGTCACTTTCAGGCATACGCCACACTGAATATGTATTTGTTCTCTTTGTTACTCAAGATTTTCCTCATGTAAGAGTCAAATATATAAATGCTGTATGCACATCATATATTGCTGATTATTACTGTAATTATTGTTTTTTTTAAGTGAAGAATTAATACCATAATAAAGATGAATTTTATTTTTAGCATGTCTGATGCCCCCCCCCCATCTCAATTTATTCATTCATTATGCATCTGTCTCCTGCGCCATTTGTCTTGGCGGGTGAGGGGGATGATTTAAGTTAGGATTTCCACTTAGCTAAGAGGTGTATGTGCATGTACTGCACGCATGTTTTGTGCTTTACTAAATCCCGCCTTTTCTTTCTGAAGTAATATACATTCGCACACCAGACGTTTTGAGCATTTTAAACATGTTGTCACATGCACAACTTATCATACTGAATCTTAACCATGTTGAGTTTCCCGTTTGGCCACTCTCTGCATGCAGATACACATGCAGGCGGGGGGCGTTCAGTCTCGTTGGAGAAGCTAATTTCTGTTCATTTGATGTTTTAATTCTCCAATTATAAACAGCTGCATTCATTTTCAGGACACTGACTTTCACTTTAATAAATTAGGACTACCGTAGCACGAGAGAATTGAGAGTGGGCAGGCAGGTGAAGTCCTGATTCGAGCACAATCCGAGCCACGAGAAATCAAAAGAGAAGTTGTTTATGCTCAAGGGTGTGATCTTCTTACTCAGTTTTTAAAAGCGGCATGGCATTATTTATTCAAATCTTATTGCTACTTTGAAAACATCAGCAGCGCAGTCTCGAAGACATTAAGCTCCAAAAATCCACAGTAGCTGTTTCATATTTGAATGTGGCCTAGATTTACTCAGGGGCTTATTGGGACTCTGCACACAGGAGGTTAACCTCACTACCCCTGAAATGCGGACCACAGCAATATTCATCTCTCTCTTATTCTCTTTGCCCGCAGAGAGCATAAATAGTATTGCAGTAACCTGTTTTCATAGTGTTAGTATTGAGTAAGACTGTCTACGGTTTTCTAACAGAACAAGTTTGGCTGCAGGCACTGGGGGGAGAGAGAAGAGTCAAACAGGAGAGGTGTGAGGTGGAGTCTGATCTCTGCTGTAAGGTTATCAGACATCAGCATGCATGTGCAGCAATAACAGCAGAACTCGCACGTTCTGCTGGTAGCATTGTTTTGAAGGCTTTAACTGTTCCGGATGGTCCTTGTGTGCAGCAAGGTCTGCAGGAACTTGCAGGAATGCTGTTGCCATTCTTGAAATTAAGAATAAGACAAAGAATAAAACTGCAGCAAAGTCAGCGTCACCTTGCTCTGGTTGGAAGCAGAACTCATGCAGTTTCCAGATAGACCTGTTTTAACCTCCACCGGGCATTCTGCAAAAACACTCATTTAAAAAGAAATGTGGAAAAACGTTCAGAAGTAATGTTAAGGGTTTTTTTTTTTTTTTACCTCTACTGGTGGAAAGTACAGGGGCTTGTTCTTTACTCTCTCAAATCCCTGTGCTTTATAATCCTGCTTTCACATAACCTGATAAGCCATAAATTGAGCTAATAAAATTCATTATCTTTGTTTTTGGCAAGTGGGCCTGTACAGGAAAACACTATGAGCTGTCTCTGGTCATTGCTAGCAGTTCCACCAAAGAGAATTTTCATCTTTCAAATTCTCTGGAATTTATTGTCCAATTTTTCACAAAAAACCCAAAGTAAAAAAAAAAAACAACTCGTGTCTAATGATTTTCTTCCTTTTTCCCCCCTTTCCAATCTTATTAATAATCCTAGGACTCCTCAAATCACCTCTCAAATCAACTGGACTGGTTGATTAACAGCCTAACAAAGTAGAATATCAGTTTGTCAGGTGCCTTTACTTCTGATATTTGCAGACACCTTTGGAACATTATCTTAAGTAAAATTTTAAATGCAGGGTTCGTTACTGGAGTAATTTTGCATTCGTGCATCTGTACTTTTTGTTCTGAAAGCTGTTTCCAGGATAAAGTTAATAAAAAGCTTTATCCTGAAAAACATTTATGTGACCGTAAAGTTGCCCCAGCCAAAGAAGGTTGCAGTTCTAGGGGTAAAATTGCAGGGTAGTAATGAGGCAGATAAATTCACACAAAATAGTGGGTGAGGCAATATTCATCACAACAAAAAGGGCAAAAGTCTGTGTCTGTTTTTCTTCATGCGACATTTGATTTACAGTTTATTTGGTTAAGAAATGGTTGTCATCTAACAGGCACACAATATCCACTTCACATACACAGAATAATACTAACAGACACCCATTTATTAAATATAAAAATCATTCTTATGACATTTATCTAAATCCCTGTTTCACAATGTGTTATTTGTTCAGGTCTCTGCACTGTCACAACTCTTCAGGTGTCACCGATATAAGCCTCTGGTGTGTACTTTACTGGCACTTTGGCTGATTTTCACAGTATGCAGTGCAGCGAGTGGGAGGTCATGAGCACAATCCCAGCTCGCAGTTCAACTTTTCCTGATCTTGTTCTTTCCCCATTTTGTTTTCTCATCAATTAGAGGATAAAAGATAAAAAGTCAGCTGATGTTCATGAAGGATACCGGGCAGTATTTTCCGATGTGTCGAATGGACATTTAAACAACAGTTATTCAGCTTAACAAACTGGGGAAAAGTGTTTTAGTCCCTTTTAAGATATCTTTATTCTCATGACACGGTCTTGTTTATTCAGAAAACCTCGCACATGTTTTGCATACAAACCTTCATCAGGGAGCTGATCAGATTTCATGGACACAAGTGGAATATTCCACCTTCACCAAAGGTGGAGTGGAAAATCCCACTGTGCACACGCTGAGAATGAGAACAATACTTTATTTTAATGGTCATTCAGCCCTAAAAAATATTAACTGGAATAATTTATGGTTTCTGGAGCACTGGTAATAATTCTGTCTGAGATTGTCACTATGGAAAGGTTTGTACCCTGCTCCGTGGAGCTTTCTGAGTCCTTTCTGCTGACAACACTTCGTCCAAAGACACATCCTAGTTTTCCTGGCTGCCTCTCCTCCTGCATTGCTCATATTCAGTATCGGAGTAGCATCTATTAAGAGTTCATGAACGCCCCATTAGTCGTAGTCAGCTGTGCAGCCCTCTAAAGTTTTACAGTCACAGATTTCCCTTAACATCACCTAATTAATCTCCACCACGCTATCAATTTGCCTCCTTGCCCCACATGCAGTAAGAGTGGTAAACCACGGCTACAACCAGGATTAATAGCCTTGCCCTTTTCCCGGCAGATCCCATTCCTCCACCTCAACACTATTTGACGTGGAACTTTCTAGACTAACTTGGAACCAGTCCGTTCCCCGACTCCCCCCACCCCGCGGCCAGCCCACACTAGTTGTTCTTGAAGGGGGCTGTTTCCTCCGCATCACAATCGGCCATTCTGGGGTTTTTCAAAGGATGATGTGATCCGATGGAGCATAGCTTCTCCTGCAGTCTCCAGGGCTGCAGCTTGCTTTAATTGGAATAGATTGTTTGTCCATTCAGTGTGTGAAACTCGGCAGAAATAACACATGCACCCACTCTTCCTCTATTTTTGACAAGAACAGTGGAATGCATGCATCCAAACGCACATATACACACATGCATTGTCTGCTTGTGAGCCCTACTTTAGGCTGGGACCGTCATGTGCATATACTTCCTGAACTAGGCATCTAGATTTCCTAAGGATATATATATATATACAACAAAGCTATTTCAAAAAAGCTCAATTTTTAAAGGTCATTTAAGGATTGCTGCTGGTCTGAAGGTATTTTCAAAATCTTCAAGTACTTTTCTAACTCACAGAGTGAAAATAAAATAACCTTTCTACTTCTACGATAAGGGAGCTTTTTAACCTGCTTCTTAAATTGGGTCTTTATTTCAAAGCAAATGTTTCTTTCAAATATATTTTTATGCAAAAAATGGCCAAAGATATCTAAAATATAAATGAAAATATAAAATATACATATGCCAATTCCAGCCACCTGGATTCAGAAATG
Source organism: Pterophyllum scalare (assembly GCA_024447675.2). NCBI lineage: Eukaryota > Metazoa > Chordata > Actinopteri > Cichliformes > Cichlidae > Pterophyllum > Pterophyllum scalare. The sequence continues at coordinate 350,597 of JAMQGT020011735.1, forward strand.
TAGTCAAAGCTTAAGAAACTGGTTTAAAAACCATTTCATCGCGCAGCAATCCTTCATCAACGTTTTATCTAGACGAGTAGGAGATGAGTAGAGGTTTCAGAAATAACTTCAAAACAGCTGTAAGTTTTGTTAAATGCCCTTCTGGGTTTTTTCTTATGTTCACAGGGACTGTAATTATTTTTTAGGAAAAACTGACGCTTAGCTCTGAGACTCAAGTGTAACACAAAAAAATGGGAGGCATGACAGGTGGAACTGCTAAGTAGCATTTGAGTCACTGAAAAAAAAATGCCAGACAGACAGTACTTTTACCATTTAGAGTTTCTCACTTAACTATATAAAAAAACATTGCATTTCTAGGTGGTGTGCTTTCCAGACTGAGATAATGTTGCTTCTTTTTAAACCAGGTAACCTTGAAATATACCAGGCAAATGAAAAGATTCTCAGAAAACTGGGCCTCTTCTTTGCAGTCTGGATGATCAACTTTAATTAAAGCAACCACAACACAGACATCAGTCACTCAAAGTTATTGTATGTTGAATTTTTCATTAAAGGCTGAGCACACACGTGACAGTTCAGTGCTTTTGTTAGCGCTGACATTTCAACCAGATTTATATTTTAAAAAGGAATAATAAAAATTGCTCTTTTACTGTTTCAAATCATCCTGAATCTAGAGGCCAGTACAATAGAATTCATTATTTCAGACTGCTGGACATCATGAAATATACATTAAAAAAGACAAAAAGAAATTTTTTTTAAAGCACTCTAATCAGAGCTCTTAAGGTGGGAGCCTGTGGCACTGTGCTATATTAAAAAAATATGCTGTTTGAGACTCACCATTCGTGGGATTGTAGGTTTTGCTTTTACTCTCAACTCACCTTCTGAGCGGCCGTGGCTCAGGCGGTAGAGTGGGTTGTATGCTGATTGGAAGGTCGGTGATTTGATCCCTTGCTCCTCCAACCTGCATGTGGAAGTATCCTTGGGCAAGATACTGAATGCTAAGTTGCCCCTGGTGCATCCATTGGAGTTGAGTTAAAAATGTTATTAGGCATGGGAAAAAAGCACTTGAGTGAATAAGGCTTGTGGTAAGAATGTGCTTTGGGTGCACAAACTGAGTAGAAAGGGGCTATATAGGAATCTGTCCATTTACCTTTTTTTAAAAAGGAATTGGCACAATGGTTCACACTTCCAGCTTCTGACAGCTCTAGAAGCACCAGCAGCTTCTTTTCATAACCTCAAGGGTTGCAGATCACGGGACGGTCCCCTCCGTGCCACAGGCTTCTCTCTTTTTGCATCAAATCTGAGAATCGAATCTGCTTTGGATATTACTGGACAGAAGTACGATAATATAATTGTTTTTCATTTTTATTTCGTTATGAGTGTTTGTTTTGAATCCAGCTTAGTTTCAGCTAGTTTCCAGAGTGTGTTTGCTAGTTTCAGTTCAGTTTTTAATTTTGTAAGGTTTCTTAGATTTAGTTTTATGATGAAAATTTTTAAGAGTCTGCGCTTCTCTGCGTCAAGTTGACCTAGCTTGTGTTAGTTGAATTTGGTTTTAATGGTTATGACACGGACAGTGTTTGTTAGGGACACATTTAAAAAGTTCAGAATAGATATTATGATACAAAAATGACACTACTTTTAAGGCAGTGGACTCAGTCATGTAAGCACCCCAAGAAGCACCATTTATTTTATTTTAGTTCGTTTTGTGAATGTACAGGATTGTTTCCCAAAAGTCTGAGCTTCTGACTCAAGAACACTCAAGAAACAATCAAACTTTACAAGAATTTTTTCTGCTACATTTTAGACCTTGATATTATACATATATGCCCAAAAACACAACTGGTAGACTGTAGTTGCACTTGTCCATCTTTCTCTTGTGCAGCTAAGGCAATTAGCCTCTCAGATTCAGCTTGGTGGTAGGTAGTTGTTCCAAAACTGAAAAAAGAAGCAGATGTTTGTTTAGCAAACAAAAGAGGAAAATGAGAAAAACAGGTGGCATAAACTTTCAAATGTTTTATTTGACAAAATCAACCAAAAATGTTGCAGTTAGCTTTAAAGTTGTTAAAAAAAAATTTCCAGCAAGGGTGCATGGGAGTTCACCCAACCAGTCTGCTTGTGTTGTGTGGACTTGGAGAAGGTATTCAACTGCGTTCCTTGGGGCATCCTACTGGGGGTGCTTTGGGAATATGGGGCATCTGGCTCATTGTTACAGGCCATTCACTCCCTGTACAACCATTGTGAGTGCTTGGTTCATCTTGTCAGCTAAGTCAGACCTGCTCCTGGTGGGAGCTGGACTCTGCCAGGAGCCTTTTGTAACCCTTTGTCAGTGATTCTGTTCATCGCCTTTACGGACAGAATTTTAAGGTGCAGCCAATCAGCAAAGCATCTCAGCTTTGGTCTCAGGACCTTTATGTGACTTTATTGGCTTCATTAGGTCATGACCTCTAGCTTGCACTGGAGCAAATGGGGTGAGAACTTGCACCTCCAAGTCAGAGGTCATGGGTCTCCAACAGAACAGGGTGGAGTGTCCACTCTGGGTCAGGGGTAAGCTGCTGCCCAAAGTGCAGGAGTTTAAGTTTCTCAGGGTCTTGTTTATGGGTTAACAAGACCCTGAAAGTGGAATGGGAGATTGAAAGACAGTTTGGTGCAGTACAGTGTTGTGGTGAAGAGAACGCCAAGTGTCGCTTTACTGGTCAATCTATGTTCCTATCCTCACCTAGTGCCACGAGCTGTGGGTAGTGACTAAAGCAGATGCACATAAATAAATGTCCTCTGAAGTGTACCTAATCTTTCCCTGATAAGGTGAGACGCTTGGTCAGAAGCTCAGAATAGCCGCTGCTCCTCAACATTGAAAGGAGCTTTTGAGGCATTCAGCCATCTTGTAAGGATGCCTCCTGCGTACTTCCTAGGTGAGGTGAGAAGACCCCAGGGCAGATCCAGGGCAAACTGGAGGGATTACATATCTTGCCTGGCTTGGGAATGCCTTGGTGTCCGCCTGGAAGAGCTAGAGGAGGGGGTCAGGGGGATGGAGGTCTGAGTATCCCTGCTTAGACTGCTGTGCCTGCAACCCACCCAGAAAAAGGAGCAGGAAATGGATGGATAGATGTTATAGTCAATAAAACTTTAAACTATAGACTGAGACCGTACACTCATCAGAAAAATGTTTGGCCTTAGCTCAAGGGGCTTCTATTCAATTAGACATCTTTTTACTAATTTGCCCCCTGCTGTTGTCATTAGAAAGAAAACATGGTTTACACTTTTCAGACTGGCTGTGTCTAGCATGTCCACAGAGTAAAGATAGTAGCTTATCAGTTGGATAAAAGACAATTTAATCCACAGTAGTTGGAAAGGCTAAAAAAAGACACCTCTTATATTTTTTTTGTTGTTGTTGTTGGGGGGGGGGTCATGTTTTTCCGTATTTGCTTAACATCTTTCAGACTGACTCTAAGATCTGTATTCCATCTTGTTCTTGCAGCTTTTAAATTGTTTACTGGAACAAGTCATTACTCCGTGTCGCTCTTAGGAAATTCTTAGGAATCGCCCTTTTTTCGTCTCTTGAACATGTCCTGTGGGGGAAAAAAAAAAGAAAACTCTTAGACCTTCTTCCTCAGCTGTCAAGCCACGTGAAAGGTTTCAAAACCCTTCCCATTCTCCCTGTACAAACAAAAAGTGATTTTGGCAATAAATGACGACATTACAGTGAATATATTGAATCACCTAAATTAAATAGAACTGCTTATGACTCAAAGTTATGATTCCTTCTCAGGCGATCACACAAATCATCAATTTCCCTCCATGCTTATTACATCTATGAGTGTTTTCATTTTGCAGCTTGACATTGCAACAAATAACATTTGGATATTAGATCAGAAAAATGCGGTTTTACCTCTGAGTGAGCTGCTTCCTCAATCCTGTTTACCCTTTCAGAGCTAATGGGTCGTAAATATACATGTCATTAGGAAAAAGAGGAGGGGAGGGAAGGCCCGTGCTCTGCTGTATGATATATGTGCATATATTCCCATCTTTCCCTCATCTCGTCGAGGTTCTACATGTGGTGCTGCTGCGAGCCAGCAGTCATTGCCGTGCACTGTTATCAGTCATTTCCTGGCATGGTGTCTTCTGGCAGAGGAATAAGCCTCCATGGCCAATGATAACTCCCACTGCCAACAGATACCTCTGCATGGGTAAAGCATGACTGGGCCCACTGATAGGCCTCACTCCCTGTGTGTCTGTGTATGTGCAAAATGCATGATGGCTTCATGGCTTGCATGAGTTTTTGTTTGCTCAAGAAAGAAATCTACCATTTTCCATGCAAACATGTGTATCTGTTAGATTACGTGCATGTGCACGTCTGTCCATAGGGAGCAAGGAACCGTATGGATTATGATACCAAGCAGGATTTTTTTGAACTCTGGTCTCCAGATCCTCCCCACAGAGCAAAACTCTAATAACTCCAAATGTGTTCTGTTACTGAGAATAGTGTCATTCGCACTTGACGTCACCGCTGAGTTTATTTGGACACTTCTGACGCTCAAATTATTCCACAGTGTTACCCTGCTTGTAAGAAAACATGGTCTCTAGTGTGCAGATATAATAACACTGTTTGTTCTACAGACATGCAAGAAATGTTCTCTGTAAACATGCTCTATAGGGTTTGAATCAAAGCTAAATGACGTGCAAGTTCATTCAAAGTATCGCATTACAACATAACTGAATTTTTCGTGTGATTTCATTAAAACAACTAGAGCTGCTTATTAAAACCAGATGTTGGCTTTTCCCTGGGTAGTCCTGCTGCTGACCACACTGCTGTTCCAGATCAGCGGAGAAGGAACACAGAATAATGATGTTCTAATTTAACAGAGGCTCATTCTTTGGTGGCACTCAAAGAGGTTGGTCCAGATGGATGATCAGGTGTGAAACAGGACCCCTTCCTATAGGAGTAGGAAGGTGACAGGTAGTTGGGATGGTTTGTTTTCGAATAGGGTGTCAAATAGATTTTAATCCATAGGCATATGGCAAACACTTACCAGTCACTTCATTAGGTATCTAATCAGCCAATCACATGGCACCATGTGGGAAGAAAGGTGATTTAAGTGATTTGGAATGTGGAATGGTTGTTGGTGCCAGATGGGCTGGTCTTTTGGTATTTCAGAAACTGCTGATCTACTGGGATTTGCCCACACAAACATCTCCAGGAATTACAGAGAATTGTCCAGAAAACAGAAAAATACCCAGTGATCAGCATTTCTCTGGGGACAAATGACTTGATGATACCAGAGGTCAGAGGAGACTGCTTCAAGCTGATAGGAAAGCAACAATAACTGAAATAAGCACTTGTTACAACCAAGGTATGCAGAGGAACATCTCTGATGAACACATGAAACGTTGAAGTAGATGGGCTACGGCAGCAGAAGACCACACCGGGTGCCGCTCAGGTCAGCTAAGATTAGGAAACTGAGGCAACAATTCACACAGGCTCGCCAACATTGGACAGTAGAAGACTGGAAGAAACGTTGCCTGCTCTGATGAATCTGGGGCTGGTGAAGATAGTGTAATGGTGTCTGGGCTATTTTCTTGGCATTTTGGGACTCTTAGTATGAACAGAGCATTGTTTAAATGTCACGGCCAACCTGAACATTGTTGCTGACTATGTCCATCCTTTTACGACTACAATGTACCCATCTTCTGATGGCTGCTTCCAGTCACAAAGCATGTCACAAAGCTCAGATAATCTCAGACTGGTTTCTTGAATATGACAGTGAATTCACTGTACTCAAAAGGCCTCCGCAGTCACAATCTGAAGCCAATAGAGCGCCTTTGGGACGTGGTGGAATGGAAGATTTCCATCGTGGATGTGCAGCAGACAAATCTGCAGCAGCTGCATGATGCTGTCATGTCAATTGTTACTGAGGAATGGTTCCTGTACCTTGTTTAATCTATGCTGTGAAGAATTCAGGCAGCTCTGAAAGCAAAAGGGGGTCAAAGTAAGTGCTAGCAAGGTGTACCTTATGAAATGATCAGTGAGCCTACAGCCCAGTTTGATCTTAAGTGGGCAAGATCAATAACGCAATTCCATTTTATCTGTTTTCTTTATGTTTAAGAAGTACAAGTACATACTGAAAATGTTCACTTGGGTCAGGTGAAATATACCCTTTACCCTTTTTACAATAAAAATTTTCTGCACAACAGAACATATTATTTCTTGTTAAAAAATTTTTTTCAGTGAGCAGCCCAGTTACAAAACCGCCTGAGATGTCTTAAGAAAAATAAATTCTCTCAGTTTTTCCACATTCCCTGAGTGGATCGCTTTAAGCTGTTGAGTATTTTATGTCTTTATAACTCAAACAACTTTTTCAGAACTGGAAATACTTTTAATTTTCCTCCCATTTTTACTCTTGTGTAATGTTAGCATAAACCACAAAAGGTGTTTTTAACTGAAATCACTGAAGTAAATACTGACTTCAGTTTAAAAAAAAAACCCTACAGAGACAACGCAACCACCAAGAGATGCAAAGCAACCACAACATTATGTAACAAACCTTCAAAGAAGTGCAAAACAAAAAGCTGAAGTACAAAATGACTACAAGTATTAGGATTGCTACGAAGGTCCCATTGTTTAATAATTTGCACGTGAATTTAAGATATTTGGTGTCACAAGAAGCAGATTTTTGCTAGCCACATAAGAATATTTAATGTTTGACATTCATTATAGTGATATGCATATTCTTACTATTAAAAATCAGCTTTTATCACAGTCTTACCAGCGGCTCCCGCAGCTCACCCCACACCATTCAAAAGTTTTTAAATCCACCCCTGGATGTTTTGCCTGAATTTCTGAGATTACAGAAAGAAACACAGCCGAGTGCTTTAGAAAAAAGTTTCTTCATAAATAAAGCCCGAGTTGATTTGACTTGACATTTGGCACACTTCAAATATTTCTCCTTATAATCTCCTCCTAACACTCCCTCAATGCTTCTCAGAAGCAGCACGCGAATCCCCAGCCAAACAAAACTTTTTCCTATACTGTTTACTGTTATTTTCTTATTTCAAACATTTAACAAAAATCTCTTCCTCCCCCCAGATGTCAGCCTGTGAAAATAGAAAACAGGTGGTGAGCGTGTTTGCTGTGTAAAGACCAAATTACATTCAATCAGCATGCTCAGGGAAAGAAATTTCCCCCGCCTCATGCCAACCTCTGCAAATAAAGACAGGAAAAATCAATTGGCTGTTTCATGATTGACCAAATCCCCTCACCCACGAGTCTTGAAATCCAATGACCTGCGCGGCTGATATATTGCTTCTCACCTGGAGAATGATAATGCATTCTTCTCACTAATTCAGACGTAACTAATTAAAGCCCGTTCTTATTCTGTGCTCCTCACATTGTGCGTTTTTGTTTTCTTGTGGTGGTGAAAGGAGAGGTGATTTTGATTTTCTCTAATGAGTTAAAATAATATTTTATTATATTTTTTATACATTTCAAGCTACAAATACACAAGGTCTGTTTATACCTTGCTGATGGCACAGCATTGCTTTCTTTTTTAGATACCGAATTCCAAATTTCTCCCTGATATATCCACTGGCATGTGAGAATGTGCACGATAAAAACACTTATGACAACTTACGACAATAATTTTTGATATGACTTGACATTTGCTTCGAAATAACTGCTTAATACAAACATTGGACCTCAACTCCAGTCCAACAAACTTTTACAGTTACTGAAAGCAGATATCCGACATCAGCTCAGATTAGACTGAATAAATCGAGCTTGGCAGAGACCTTCTGCAGACCTCACGCGTTTACTGCTTTGATGCAGCTCTACAGTGTCTTAATATAAAAAGATAACATTGTTTGATTGTTTAAGATGTATTTTCACAGATGAAAGCATTTTCAGTTTGGTCAGTTGTATCTGCAGTTGTTAAATAAGCACATATTCTTTTTTGCCCCACAATATGATAATGTGTTGCTCAAACAGCAGCCTGGCCCTTCAAATTCCTCTATTGCTCTCAGCTTCAGGCTCGACATATTTCAAACTGCACCGCATATTAAACCCTGACATCATCTTTGTTGTGTCTGTTGTAAAGTCAGAGATGTTGACCTGGTACGCGTGTCCTTAAAACTCTGAATCGCAAATCAACCAGACAGATCTAATCAGATATTTTCAACCACTGACCTTGGTCACAGAACATAAAGGCAGCGCATCAACTGCATGAATACAAAATGTCTCTCAGAGCGGGAGAAGCGTATGCGGCATGTGTGCAGGATCTTCCACATCACAGAATCTCTCTATTTCTAACATTCCCTCTGAAGTCAGAGGAGGAATATACAACAGCAGCTGAAACCTTGGCTCGCCATCCTTCAATCTTGCAGATCAAAACACTCTAGCCAACAATCCTGAGGAGCCTGAGAACATTTTCTCATACATCTGTCAACATTTTTCAGATGCTCCACCGCCCTCACGACTCCAACAAGAGCAAGTTTGAGCATTAAAAGTCCCCCAGAGAGATGCAAACGGAGAAAAAAAAAAAGGGAGAGAGGACATTGATCTGGTTGTGTAACACTGTGCAGTTTGCCATAGGTCAATGAAATTCCATCAGCTTTTTTCCCCTTTGGTCAATATCTATGAAGAGCCTCTACACACATTGTCTTCTCTTAGCCCTCAGCCACTTGTGTTCATCTTCAGCCACCTGACTTCAGTGAGAGGACAGAATCAGATTGCCACAGGAAAGGTTCAAGGAGAAAAAGAGCACAGCACATTACAGAGAAAATAAGATACAGCATGAGGCAATATGTTTTTTCTGTCCAGTGCATTAACTTCTAAGGATGATGTAAGAAGACAAGTAAGTACAATTTTCAAAAAGCATCACAATCTGCTCAAATTATAGTAGAATCAATACACCATAACGTCCTTATTTTATTTATTTTTTATATAGAGTCTGTAAGCTGCAGACAGAAGACCATATGTATCTTGACACCATGTCCTCACTACTTAGCATTTGTTTATTGTTGCTCCCTCTAGTGGATCCTTGAGTGTCCTTGGACTTGAAGGTGAAAATGTGCCTGTGATAAAAATCATTTAGCATCAGATTTTTTTCAATTTAGTTAAAAGTTTCAAGGCAACAATTTAATAAACACTCAATATACTGGACCAAAATCAGTACCGAAGGAGTTTCAGACAAAAGTTCTAAAAGTATAAAAGGTAGAAGCGCTCCTCAGTGTGAATTGCTTCTAAAATGGTATTATTACCTGTGATAGACTGGCAGTCTGTCCAGGATGTGCCATGCATTCCACCATTTGACAACTGGGATGGGCTGCAGCCCCCCACCCCCCACCCCCCAAGGCATGAAAGATACAGTTCAATAGCTTATTTGACAAATCAGTAAATCAAGAATGAGACCTGAAATCCAAACAAATCATTAAAGTTAGATTAAAATATTACTGTATTAAAAATTCAAAAAGGAACATTTACAATCACAATGCTATGTAATTAAAAATGGCAGCTCCACTAAACTAACAAATCAATACAACTAACAGGAGGCAGCAGTCTACACTGAGTGCCTAAGGGCGCTACCCACTACTCACTAAATGGGTATCACTGCAACCCTCACTGAAATCTCAGTGAAAACCAAAACTGTGTCTCTTATACTTGTGCCCCAGAGCTTTTACTCCCATGCATAAGTGTGGTGAGGGCACCTCACCAAAGGTGCCCAGCCTTTCAGGAAGTTCGCCATCCATCTTATTAAAATATGAAAAACAAACAAAGGTAAATTAAACAACTCAATTAAAATACAAATTATTTTTGTGGTTAATACAACAAGACAGCAACAGGAGAAACGTATAAAAATGATTGTTATCCAGGTCCACCCTGCTTTAGTCTGCACTAGGGACTTGATGCTGCGGTCCCACTCACCAGCAAGGGAAATAGCAAAGCTGGTTCACAAACACCAGGCTCAGACTGAAAGAAGGAAAGTTGTTAAATGTGTTCTCAAAGGTAATCCAAACACACTAAATCCATTTTCCACATACCTACTTAATATATGAATTAATATATCCGGTTGTATTGCAGCAGTGATGTATAACGTGGCTTGAGGGTCAGAACCAGACAACCAAAGGGTCCGATTGGATAGTTTGCAAATGGGAAAATTGAATTGAAGTCATAAACTAATCCATAAATGCATTGTTATTCCTTTTGTGGTAACTCCAGGTTTAATATACAGGAATGTATGAAAAGTGAAATAATATTCTTAGAATATTCGCCATGTGTGGTCATTGTGTTTTTCTGCTGTAATCCATAAACTGTAATGGACATGTGTTTAATGCATGTAAAAAGCCTGAGATATCATTTAGAAATTGCACTTCATTTTTCATAAGACATCATCATATCATCTGTTTTGTAAATGGACTGCTCATTAAATGTAAGAAAACGAAGAATTTAAGAAGAATTAATACATTCTGTCATCTGTTGGTTTCGGCTTATTTAAAATCTCGCCTCTGGCCCGGGTGAATGCGTCCAACATGTACTTCTTTGCACTAAAGACAGGGGAAAATTTGGAGGGGTGTTTGATTATGCAGTGGTTTATCCATTCTGGCTCCGCTTGACAGAAATATGTGCCGCATGCAGCACATGAAATGAGTCTGACAACTCTGTATTAGACTTCATTGCAGAACTAGATTTAAAGGACATTTATTATGCAGCTTAAGACAAAAACTGATGCTGTGAGCTGGTTAATTGATCTGTAAATGGCTGCTCACTTTTAACTTGGCTAAAACATGTAATGCATACACTGATCAACCATTCACAGATATATTACTCATTGCAATGGAATGTTCTGCTGGGAAACCTGCTGGATCCTGGTATTCATCTGGATGTTACTTTGACACATACCTAAACACTGGTACAGACTCTTATCTGTGCATTGGCACTCCCCAACAGCAGCTTCCTCCCAAAGGCTTCGCACTACATTTCGTAAAGCAAGTCCAATCCACAGAAGCCAAACCCACTCAAAATGTCGCAATACACCTGCAGAGGTCACATGTCCATGTCCCGACAGGTCAGGGTTGTTTTGTCAACACCAGGTGGACATTTTAAAGTAGGATAGTAATGAAGCTACTCCAGCAAAACAGAAAATAAATGGACATACTGTTCTATATTTAGTTACTTTCCTCTAATTACATGTCCAAGAGCAATGCATGAAACATACAAGAGCTTACAGCATTTTGTTGCAGTGTGATGATTAATGTTATTTAGCAGACCTTCCTCCCTGTCAGCAGAATTCAGTTCAACTCTCCAGCTTCCATTTTGGAGGTGGTTCTCATAGTTCAACTCGGAGTCAATGAGTCTATTTTGCATATTACCTTGGCAACTGCCTATTTTATCATTGGGCCACTGTTCAAAATTTCCTTAATAGTAGTTTCATTCTAACCAAGACATTTCGTATGGAAATGAGACTCCTCCCTGCTTTGAGAAAATGAGGCTCTCAGCAGAAAGGATTTTGTTTCAAACTCAAAAACAAGACCCATATTAACATATCAAGGAGCCGGAAGAAAAGAGAAAAGATTGGAAGATATTCTAAACATCTTCCCAGTGGACTTCTGACAATAGATGTCTGGTTTTATTGGAGCAGTAGCTTTTTTTTTCCTTCCATGTGAATTTCAAACATAATATTATGTATTTCTTTGATATTTCTCTGCTTTATTTGTGCTTTTGTTATTTATTTATTTTTTTTGCACGGGTGTCAGAAATCGAGGCTCACTAGCTTTGTGGCACGAATTGACTGTCCTACACTATTTCCATACATAAAGAGCAACACGGCGAAACAAAACCTCGTCAGCACGAAGCAGCTTTGAGCCTCCTGCCATCCAAAGACGTTCACACTACTTTGCAGGTTTTATTAAACCTCTAACGCACAGAAACAGATGCTCATGAAATTTGTCTCAGTGTCATATTTACATTAATGCTGTGAAAGGAGGTCAGTGTCGCATTTCCGCATCTTGTGGATTTTTTTTTTTTTTTTTGAGGAGCAGATGACAAGAAGTGGAGCGGGTGCTGCTGCTGGTGTGTGATAGCAGTGTGTGAGGGCTCTGGGGGGGTGGGGGAGGGGGGTGCATTAGCTACTGTCTGGCGTCTGAGAGGGTGAAGGGAAGTGGGAGAGAGGCTTAATGTCTGTCTACTTCTATTTCCCTCTTAATTTCACACACTGTTGAGTCAGCCTATTGACTGACTGTTTATGGTGATGCTGGCGGTCCACCAACACTGCAGAGGAGGCAGTGCATATAACTCTTCCTCACTGCTCCATTTCACCATGCAGGACCTCCACTTATCTAATAAGCTAGTACGAGGCCCATTCTCACCCATTCGTGCGTGTATGTAACCTGCCTCTTGTATGGGAGTGTGCCTGTTTGATGCACTTATCAGGTTGTAGCTGTGGGCATCCCAAGACTACGTGCATGCTTTGTGAGAGGGGAGAAGAGCAGTAAGACTGATCCTGCATGCAGTCTGAAGGCTCTTAGCACCTTTGTATCCCATGTGTACTCAGCCTTCAAATCAATACTCCTTTACTGTTTTTTTCCCCTAAAGTTTCCAAACTTTTTAAGATTTCAGACAGGAAGTTGCAAGTGGAGAGAAACATGTTTTCTCCACCTGAACACTGAAGATGATGGAAATATTTTTTCCAACATCTAAAATATCTCAAAATATTTAAGGTCTGGATATTTATTATTATTATTTTTATTATTTAAAGGAAAAAACAAACCTGGGTCTTAATTTCATAGGTTTTGGGAAACATACTGTTTTTGTTAATTGTTATTAAATGTTAATTACTTCAATGATTAGCAAAGTCACTATATTTTGTAAACTGTTGACGTCCACAATAATTACTCCTGCACCTTTTTGAAAACCATTTTTTTATGGCCTTAATAAATAAAAATTAAGGCCAAATACTGTCAAAATGATGCATTGTTTTTAGGCTTTCATAAACAAGCCATAACTCCTAGTCAGGTACGGCACTGATTAACAGTCCAGTAACTCTTACACAAAGCATTTCCGGCACACCTGACAGTGAAGTCATTTGAATTTTGGACTGCTGGACAAACAAAACAAGGGATTTCAAGACGTTACTTTGATCTGTGGTTTTAGCTATCATCATGATCAGGGTTTCTGCCACTGTATGCAACCCAGCCACGGGGGGATTTCCATATAGGATTGGTCAGGCCCCGGGTTAACAACAACCACCTTCAGTGCTGTTGGCCAACAGGGTGCCAGTGGAAATTGTGCTACAAAGGAAGAGGAGAGAGGGACGACCACAGAGAAGATTCATGGATGCAGAGAAGGAGGACATGCAGAGGGTGCTAGGGATAGGGTGAGATGGAGAAAGATGATCTGCTGTGGCAAGCTCTAAAGGGAGCAGCTGAAAGAAGAAGATTTCTGTCATTGAATGGTATGCTTGGTAGCCTGCTTTGCCTAAAATGACCTTCTGCAATGAGAAATTTGATCGTTTTATGAGATTTTTTTAGACATAAGCTACTCCTTAACTTTGCTCATTTATCATACATTAAAATGCTCCAGTACTGTTTATAAGTTATTAGGTGGCTGCTAGACAACATGATGATGTCATAATATACAATGCATAAGTGGATTACATGTGGATGTAACTGAAATGAGTGTTTAAATAAGATTTCTAATGTTACATGATAAATACTTTTCAATTATCACTGTATTTCATGGCATTTAAGTGTTTAATTGGTTTAAAAATGATTTATGGACACTGAAATATGTCTAAAGAGACAGTATATATACAGCACGATGATGCTGATTTCAAATGGACAGTGTTAACAGTGAATGGCATGTGATGTATTAATAAATATAGCTGAGGAGGAATCAGAGACGATAGATGGCATTTCCTGTGTTGTCCTTGTGTCTTTCATTATTTCAGCTATTGTCACAACTGGACATGCTGTCAGTGGGGTTAAGTTAATTGGTGATTCTAAATTGCCCATAGGTGTGAATGTGAGTGTGAATGGTTGTCTGTTTCTCTGTGTTGGCCCTGTGACAGGCTGGTGACCTCTACAGGATGTACTCTGCCTGTCACCCTAGCCTCTCACCTGGGATAGGCTCCAGCCCCTTCACAGGACAAAAATGCATCCATGTGCCAAGTTTGGTGGCTTGTCTTCTGATCACAGAGGAGGAGTTTGCAGAGGAGATTTCATATACAGTACCAGCCAAAAGTTTGGACCAAAACTCTTGGCTGGTACTGTATTATAGTAAGACACATCTGTGGCTGGCTGATTCATCCCGCAAACTTCATGTGTTCAACAGCCAGTGACTCACATATGGTGATAAGATCTGTTTGCAACCAACGCTGTGAATTTCATCAGCAATTGATCTGCAGGGACATGAAAACCTTACATTTGGGCCAAAAAACCAGAAAAAGTCATCAGATTGTCCAGAAAAATATTTTAAACTTAAGTAAATGGATCAAACTTTTACTGATAGCAAAAAAATTCAACAATCTGATGATGACTCCATATGGACAAACAAAAGTTATGAATAATTAAAGAAGTAACTATGGTTCTACCACATGTGTAAATGTGTGCCAAAAACTGCCGTATTTCTAAAAGCCACTTAAGGCTGACTCAAAAAGCGAGTGAATCCCCATAGATGCTCATGTTAAGATGCCCAGCTTCACAGCAGAAATAAATATGTTTACAGCTTGGAAAGAATAGATATATTATTAGCCTGTTACTTAACGCTGATTATCAAGTATATGCATATGTGTCCAGCACCTCCAAAAACACAATTTGCTGCCCAAAATGCTAATGCTGTGCCTTCAAAATGCAGGTCCAGAAACCAGTGGGTGACATAAACTGAGCAGATCGCAGTGAAGTTGAACCATAGTTTCTTTTAATTAAATTACTGCAATACACGAGTGTTGAGTGGGAGCTTGTTGTGCCGCTGGGAAAAAAAAAAAAGCAGTTAGGCGTCTCAAAATTTCAACTTACTAACTCAAACATCTGTGGAAATAACTTGAAATTTTGACTTATTGATGACAAAAGTAGATATATATTTTTTGGTGGCAGAAACAAGCTTCCATACAAGAAAGAAAATGTGGGAACCAAATTTAGTCTTTGCATGGCAACAATTACAGCACATGTTGCGTCACTTAAATATTACCGTTGATTTGCAGTGTTTCCTTTGAAATAATGAAAAAAGCATACTCACTCACACAGGCTCAATAACAAACCAGTGAAATAAAGTGGTGTGTTCTGATAATAGTGATTGTTTGGTTAGCTAGCAAGTTGCCCAGAAGTAGATTTGTGAACTACGATATGGGGATAGTTTTTGTGTTTATGTTGTTTCTTAGACTCATACAAAATAAATGCCACAGTTACTTCCTCCAGGTTTTCACACTGTTGGTGCTTATTCAGCATTACCCATGGTCACAATGGTGACAATTATGATACCTTGATGACTTAAGTAAACATAAGTCAACAAAAAAGAAAATAGATGCAATTTAGATCAGCCAGCTTTCGTAATGATTCAAAAATTGGGCACAACGAATGCTGTAAATAGTATCTCCTTCAATCTGCAGGGTAATCTCTTCTCAAATAAAAAGAAAGTTGCTTGAACGGTTCTTTGGAGGATTCAATAAAACACCACAGACAGTAAATCAAGTCTGTCTGCAAGGGAACAGCAGCGTCTACTGAAATTGGTCTTCTTTTCTAGGTCACAGAAATGAATAAGGTAGATCACCAAGTTGTAATCTGGCTGCTGTCACCTTACTCCACGACTAAAGGCCCTTATCAGTGTTGACAGTGCTGAAGCCATTTTGTTTGCGAGGTGTAAATAATGTTACACTGGTCATGAAGTAAGATAAGGCGTTTCATGAAATGTGAGCCCTAACAGATTTTGACAGGTGGCTGATATTTGGTTCACGGGGGAGAGCGTCGGAAATGAAATAAAGAAATGTGCAGAATCCATGAGATACCAATGCAGAAATGGGACAGTGCATTTGACACTGAGGGAGTTGTTGATATTGTATTTTTTTTTATTTTTTTTTTAGAAAATGTGTGAACACCAGAGAGAAGCAAGAACTACATATTTATTTATATACAAACCATTATTACTTTTTTCACATGGTATGATGTGTAATTTACCAAGACTCTAATCAGCAGAAAAAAATGGAGGAGGAAGTGGATAAAAACAAATGGTTTTAGGTATCGCTCCCTGGTAGCAGATTTTGGATTTGTCTACTCCCCTCCCTTCATAATAAACTCCTTGTGTTACTCGCCCTGCGAAGGAAGCGTCTGGCAATGGGCTTCTTAACAGGAAAGAAAGCCACGTCTGCCCTGTGATTTGTTATTCAGTGAACCGCATCTCTGGAGAAATGGATTTACTGGCATGCCCTCTGCAGAGGGATGAAGGTCAGCCCCTACCTTGGAGATGCCATTTGCAGCACGATGCAATTGTTAATACTCAGCTTTGAGAAAAGCGAGCAGAAAAACATTCATACCCATTTGGAATTCTGGTGATGGAGAGAGATGAATAGAGAAGGGTGGAAGGATTAGGAGGGCACAGGCATAGCTGGTCTTGTGGTTTCTTTCTTTCTGAGCAGTGCTCTGCAGTTTCTTACACTTGCCGCTACAACCTGCTGCCGTTTTGTGAGAGAAATATTAGAAGTGAAGCAGCTGTCAAATCCCGTGCATTTGGGAAGTGCTCACCAAGCTTGAAGGAAATTTTCACTTTTGACCCCAACGATGAGTGAGGCCTCACAGTGAGGGGGTGGACATGTTTGGTTTTACACCTGGCAGTGCCTCACCTTTATTTGCATGTACATAGCCTGCAGCCAGCAGATTGCTGAACAGCACATCACTGAGATATTACTGAGGGTTTAAAGCGGTAGCTTTTCAAATCCTTTATTTGGTTTTCTAGCTTGAAAAAAAAAGAAAGAAAAAAAAAGATTGATACCGGTCTCATATTAATTCATAAAAGGGCCGGCAACAGCCAGCAGTTAGCTTGAGTAAGCATAAAGATGGAAAATGGAGAAAATAGCAAGATTTGCAAAAGCACATAATGAGCCACCTATGCAAACCTCCAAAGCAATATAACTATGTTGCGTATAAAGAGTCTGAAGTTGGCACAGAATGTATTTGCATGTTTGCAGGTGAAACACTTTAAATGATAAGCAAAATAGTAAGGGTAAGGATCAGGGAAAGAATGTGCTGAGCTGAAACTACAAGATGTGAAATGACACCCCGCAAGCAAAGAATGTGTAATGATGATGCAAAATGCCTTAGATACTTACAGTACTGTGCAAAACCAAGCCACTATTTCACACACTGCTCAAAAAAATTAAAGGAACACTTTTTAATCAGAGTTTAGCTTCAAGTCAGTTAAACTTCTGGGATATTGATCTGGTCCGTTAAGCAGCAGAAGGGGTTGTTAATCAATTTCAGCTGTTTTGGTGTTACTAAAATCAACAATAAGTGGGTGGAGGCCACTGACATGTTGTCCCTCCTCAACCTTGTGGACAATTTATTTACTAGTCTTGTATTTGGCTAGGGTCACTGTCCCTACTGGTAGCATGAGGCGATACCTGGACGCTACAGAGATAAAAAAAGATAGTCCACGTCCTCCAGGACCATTGCCGAAAGGTTTGCTGTGTCTCTCAAGAGCATGGAGGACAGCTAGACAGGGCTGTAGAAGGTGCTTAACCCATAAGCAGGTCCGGTATCTGTTCCTTTGTGAAATGAGAAACAGGATGAGCACTGCCAGAGCTACAAAAAAGACCTCCAGCAGGCTACTGGTGTGAATGTCTCTGACCAATCAGAGAGAGACTTCACAAATGTGGCCCAATGTCCTCTAGTGAGCCCTGTGCTGACTGCCATCATGGAGTCCAATTGGCATTTCCCATATAATAGCAGAATTGGCAGGTCCACCACTGGCACCCTGTGCTTTTCACAACACATGACAGACATGAAAAGGTCTGGAGAAGCCGTGGAGAACACTATGCTGGATTTTTTCCTAAGGACATAACTTCCAGATGCTGTTCATCTGCTGTAAATAGTTTTTTAAGCTGACACTTCTGTTGCCCTCCACATGTGCAGTTTCCTCAAATTCTTTCAAGGACAGGCTGCACACCATACTGGGATATGGTGAGTTTTTAGCTAATAGCCTTTTGGGAATCACTTTTTTATGCTATTTTATATTTGAGAAACTGTGTTATCTTTGCCATTTTTCATTGAATCAACTAAAAAAAAATCAGAACAAATTATGTACTTTTGCAACAGGATGCTTGTAACAAAGAGCCTAAAAAAAACTATTTAAAATTGGTTCTTTGCTAAGTTGTCTGCTATGTGTAGACAGAACACTGGTTCACCCCTTGAGACAGGTGCATTTTTAATACTTGAATCGTAGGTCAGTGTTAAGAGGCTTAACAAGCAACAAAACTATAAAATACCCCAGGCTGAAGGGTAGCCAGGTGGCACAAATCCCCTGGAAGTACAAGTTGTAGAACACATAATTACCAGGTCTTGGTAGAGCTATCTGGGCTTTGTATATGAGTCTCAGTGACTTTATTCAACATATCTATTCAAAAGAAAATAGCTAAGTAAGAACCAGGAATAAGAATGCTAAAATCATAATATAAACCACTGAGAATCCTGTCACCTTCTATGACTAGCATTGTTATGGTAAGAACTAAGTCATCCAAGACGTTTAGTAGATGGGTTAAGTTTTAATGGTCCGGCATGGTGTGGACAGAATCGATGGGGTTTTGGGACCTGTTTTATTTTGAAGAAAACTTCGAAAGCTTTATTTTGGCATAGAGAGATTGAAAAAAAAAATCCAATGGGAAAGATTTCAAAATGTAATTTGAAAAAGATGAAATGATGTATAACTTGAATTTTGGATAGAAAAAAAACTTTTAATTTGTGAATTTGACATTGATGGGGAGCTTGTAGAATACTTGGGAATAAGGTAAAGATGGTTTATTTTTATCTCCAGTCACAACTGGACTTAAATGTAGCAGTGTGGGTCACTTGAGGTAAACATTCAGCTGAACACTTACCAACCAAATCTGGTAATTTTTCTAAGTGGATTTATGAACATTAAGATTTTGGAATATTTAGTGAAATCGGTATGTATGAGTTGAGAATTTCATAAACTTTTATGTGGTGTCAAAATATTTTAAATCCCAACAAGCAGACCTGGTAAGTAGAAGCTGAACTATGAATTATTTATTAGAATTTGTTATTTTACCATAGATTAAACTGCAACAGAATCTAACGTATTTAAAATGAGCTCAACCTTAAACATCTGCAGTCAAATTTTATTTGCATAGAACCTTTCCTGAAGGTTAGTGCAGTCTAAACTGCTGCACACAAGCACACAAGCCAATATGACATAAATAATAAAAAAAATAATATAAAGTAATAAGTAACGTAAAGAAATTCATGTGCCCCATAAGTAGAGTAAGAATAAAAAAATATAAATGTAAAATAAACGTTCAGAAATCCAAAAAGATAGAAATATTAAACAGACAAAATGTTACAGTTTCCAGATGGAAGTCTCAAGTAGGATGCTGCAGAAAAAAAGTTAATAATCTTCACTGACACAGTCACCAGGGAATATTGCATCAACAGGCGATCATCCAACAGGAGCCAATATGCAAACAATCCTGGATACAAGAAAAAAAAGGGAGGGGGGTAGCCAGGGGATCCAGGAAACAACAGCTGACTCACCAGGGAGGATTTGTGTGACAAGAGACAAGTATGAGCAAACATTATAAGTATGCAAACAAGTGCACATTGCCAAATGTGAGTAATGGTACCGCATGATGTACGGGAACAATCTGTTAAAGAGTTAGAGAGAACCAGGGCTAAATACTGCAGGTGAGTGAAGATGAGAAACAGGTGTGCCAACTGAGAGCCCTCCAGGTGCCACACCTCCTCTGAAAGAGTCCATCCATCCATCCATCCATCCATCTACATCTCTTCAGCTATTTATTCATACAAATATCTAGTTAGCCAATCACATGGCAGCAACTCAATGAATTTAGACAAGTAGACGTCATCAAGACAACCTGCTGAAGTTCAAACTGAGCGTCAGAATGGGGAAGAAAGGTGATTTAAGTGACTTTGAACATGGCGTTGTTGGTGCCAGATGGACTGGTCTGAGTATTTCAGAAACTGCTGATCTACTGGGATTTTTCCACACATCCATCTCTTGGGCTTACAGAGAACTGTTAAAAAATGAGAAAACATCCAGTGAGCAGCAGTTCTCTGGGCAACAATGCCTTGCTGATGTCAGAGGTCAGAGCACAATGCTGCTTCGACGATAACTCAAATAACCACTCATTACAACAAATGTAGGCAGAAGAGCATCTTTTAACATGAAACACATCGAACATTGATGGGTTCCAGCAGCAGAAGACCATACCAGTTGCAACTCCTATCTGCTAAAAACAGAAAACTGAGGCTACAAGTTGGATGGATCACCAAAATTGGACAAAAGAAGATTGGAACAAAGAAGATTTTTCTAATGAGTTTCAAGTTCTGCTAAGATTTTTGGATGGTAGAGTACCAATCCGGTACTGATGCACCAATCCTCTGATGGCAGCATTCAGCAGGATAATGCGTCATGTTGCAAAAATCAAATCATCTCAAACTGGTTTCTTGAACATGACAATGAGTTCACTGTACTCAAATGACATCCACATTCCTTAGATCTCAATCCATGAGAGCACCTGTGGGATGTGGTGGAACAGGAGATTCACATCATATCTGCAGCAACTATGTGATGCTGTTGTGTCAGTATGAACCAAAATCTCTGAGAAATGTTTCCAGCACCTTGTTGAATCTGTACCACGAAGAATCAAGGCAGCTCTGAGGGTATATAGAGGTCCAACCTGGTACTAGGAAGGTGTACCTAACAAAGTATGTGGTGAATAGAAAAGGAAGATAAAGACAGATGGTGGGTTAGCACTAGAGGATGAGGGAACTACAGCAGAAACATAAAATATACAATAATCAAAAATTTCTGAACAGTGAATTAAAATAAATAATTTCTGCATAAAAATGCAACATGCACATTAATGCCATAGTAATATTAATAAACCTCATATAACATTAAACAAACACCAGTGGGAGATAGGTTTTTTTTACAGAAGGGGTACTTTTGCTTCAGTAAAATTTGCATAGTATAGTGGGGAGTGTTCACAGTGGGGTATTGCTGCTGTTATTACAGGAAACTGACTCTGCTCGCTTTCTGTATAAGTCACCACAAGACACTGATATATATTTAGTGTACAGACATGAGAGTTGTTTCAGTGTACTCGTCCAACTTTCTGCAATAAAGAAAACAAGCACAAGTCCCAAAGTTCTGAATTACTTCTTTAAGCAAAGTTCCTTCCCTCATATACAAGCTGAAATAAGAATAAGAGCACACTGTCTCAGTTTGATGTAATAATTTCATTGCCTTGCTCAGAGCTGTTTTGAATATGTAGGACAAGGTTTTGCATAGAAAACTTCAGCATCAAAAAAGTCTTCTTCAGCTTGTCATATGCCCATGAAGCCATTGTAACACTGTCAATGTGCTTTATATGATTGCTGCACTGTTGCTGCACTTTTGCTTTACTCCCCGGAGAAACAGTTTGGAAACTCATAAAGTATTAATTCATTTGAGAATTACTGTAAGATGCTGGAACCTCACAAGCCATATAAGTGACTAACTATTTTCATAAATGTAAAGCACATGCAGTTTTTTACTTTTACACAAAACAAAGAAGTACACAAAAATACCACCCAGAAAGGAGAGTTTAAGACACTGGTGTATATTAGATATCTTCTCAACCTCCTTTTTCTTTTTTGATCCATATTTTTTTTCCTCTGTCTTTTCAATTCTTCTCTTTACTGAAAAATCATAATGTGTTGTCTTGTGTGTTTGTCAGTTGGTCATCTCTAAATATGATGGTTTTGTAATATGCACAAACAACAACGACAGCATTCATAATAACATTTTATCACACCAGCTCAATTTGTAATTATCAATAAGATATTTTCACAATTCCCTTTCCAGAAAAATAATCCTTCACTGAAGCTGTGCGAGGGGTGGAGGCAGCTTTCTCCCGCTGCAGCGCCATGTGGCACACACCCGCAGAAACCGAACTTTTCCAGCCATAGCTTGATTAGGGTGCGTGTGAGGAACCAAATGTCCGATGTACAGTGAACAGTCTTTAACCTGCTTTGTCCATGCTCTACTCAGGCAGCACCCTCACAGACAACAAATGGAATATCCTGAGTAGTAACACTGCACATGCAAATTATTAAGTCAACTATGGACAATTTGACAAAAAAAATACAATGTAAATGTAAAATTATGCTGTATTTTGTTCACATATACAGAAAATTGCCTGAAATCTCTACTCAACCCCAGCAAGCTCCTGGTTTGTTACTACATTCACATGAGTGCCAATGTTTTTTTTCTAGTCTTGCCTATTGCAAATAAGTAAATTAAAACTAAATTAAAAAGGACGATGGCTCTTAAGATGGTCATTTTTCTGGTGTTCCTCCTTTAGATGGCCTTAAAACGTTCACACCCACACCCCACAGTTTTTTATTAATCACTAACAATAAAAAAAAGGATCCAAATTACCCATATAATACTAAAACAAAGGTCACCAAGATAGATCAGCAATCACTCTTTTATTTATTTTCCCCACAATTAAATTAATAAGAGTTTCACATTAATAACTCAAAATTTCAACTTAGTGCTGCCAATCAGGAAGCTCTGAGAAAGAGGTCATTTCCTTGTTACCCAGAAGCAGGTGACGCCAACGCATGCGCACTCAAAATGGGGTCGCAACAGTATCAGTGAGCTAGCAGTTTCTAGCAAACGTGAACAAATTATTGTCATCTTTGTGACTGTCAACGCTTAAAATGCTTTCTAGCATTTAGCAGTTTCTAACAGCTGCATAAAAGGTGAGGAATCGATGTTTTCATGTCGATCTGTTGGACGGCTGATACCGTCAGCTTCCTGCTTCCAGTTAGCAAGGAAATGATGCACGGATCACTGATTGGCAGCACTAAGTCAAAATTTCAAGTTATTAATGTGAAAATATGAGATGCATAACTTGAAATTTTGAGTTATTAATTCAAAATTTTGGGTTATTTTCTTAAAATTGCGAGGTAATAACTCAAAATATCGAGTTATGGATGGCGATCTTTTTTCTTTTTTTTAGTGGTGAAAATAAGCTTCCATACACTACCGTTCAAGTGCGTTGTGTTGACTCAGCCTCAGTGGTTGAGCATGACTAATAGCACAACAGCACTCGATTCAACGCCTTTAGTTACCTAGGCACCGCTAACCGATGCCCTGATTCTACCTTTCCTGTGTGCAGCTCAGCTAGGATCCGATATGTCAGATTGGACCGGGCGGACTGTCGCAAAAATACTGGCAGGCGTACGGACAAACACACGGACCCCAAGCTCACATCTGATGACAAAATTAACATCACTCAGACCCAAGGGGAGCCCAGCAGACTCATGGATGCAGAAAGTATAATCAAGGTTTAATCCAGGTTTAATTCACCCATTTCCTCTCTTCACCTTTTCCCAAATACTGCTGGGCCTCCTGGGCCCTGATGTCCCATATACCACATTTGCTTGTCTAGTATGATAACTTTCTTTAAGTATTTTTAGATTAAAGGAACACTTCAGCAACATGGGAAAAATGCTTATCTTATCTGTGAAGCAAATGTGTTGCTGCCAGCGTCCTATTAGCTTAGTTTAGCATAAAGACTTGGAACAGGGAGAGCATGACTTGGGATATTGATACATATGGTGAATATATGGGGTTTTTTTCTTTTTTTTAACTTTGGAAGGAGTCAGATTAGATGGTGCCATTGCATCCAATCTTTATGCTAATGCTAAGATAACCAAATGCTGGAAGTATCATTTTTACCAGGTTAGTGAATGGTATCACTTGAATCATGCAGTAGGGTTTTTCCATGAGCCCAGGCTGGTCAGCTTTATCTGTGCTTTGCTCTGCCAAAGAATGATAATACTTATTTCCACAACAGGCTTAAAACACATGATAAGGACCCAAACCATGGTCTCCACCCCTATCTTCAGTACCTAAACTGAACTTAAGAAAACTCTACTTTAATCTCTTTGGTTTGGACTTATACTTACATTCTGCTGTTATGTACATCCACATGCAAGCCTTACTTTACTATTCACTGATCATTTTTAGCTTCATCAGATCTGTGTTAAGTAACAGAAAGACCAAACCAAGCGTTTCCTGCTGTTGTTGATTTCCACTTCCACTGGTGAAACAGTGGGGAGCTTTCATATTGATTCAAGTGGGGAGGGGCAAAGGAAAAACATGACTTGATCACCACTGTTGTGTGCACTGGTCAGCAGAACAAACCCATGATAGGGAATACTGCAATGTAGGGCATGGATGACCAGAGAAAAAAATCTGGCAAGTTCAGTGAATTGTTGCTGTTGTGCTGACTTTTTTTTTTAATCAATTCATAAAAATTGTGGTGTGTGAAGTTTTTCAACTTCTGGGACATTCCATAAAAAGCATGAGAACCACTGGCCTAGTTAAAAACAGGCTAGTGTGGTAAGAGCTGTAATCATCAGGTAATGTGTTCTCTAGAAATACATCAGAAAAATGGGGTTTGTTTTCTCCCGTGATTCAGTTGTGATAAAGTGATAAAACCCATGTTTAAAAAAATCCACTTTCTTGTTATTCGTGGCCTCTGAAGAAAAACTGATGTATGAACAGAAACTATGGGCAAACATCCAAAGCTGTACTGGTTAGCCACTATTTCCACAGATTTGCATTTAGGTAGAAGTTTTGTTTGACTTTCACTGAAAGATTTGTCCCCAGATAGATGTTTTTGGTGTAAAAGAAAATACCTGCACTGACTTCTTTTTCTTTTAATAAAAATGCTCACAGTGACTGTTTAAATTAAGAGCTGCGGTCAGTGACTTGATAATAAAATCAGACAGGCCAGTCACAGCTTGTTTCCATTCTCAGCCCAGAGTCGTTAAATTGTCCCACAAGGGGCTCGGGTGAACAAAATAACTGTAACACTGCAACCTTTCCAATTTAGAAGCACCAGACCTGAAATACCAAACCTGCTTCAAATTTGACAAAATGTCTCTGTCTTTGAGGCCGGCCAGTGTGTGTGTGTACGCGCGTGTGCGTGTGTGTGTGTGTGTGTGTGTGTGTGTGTATGCGTGCGTGTGCGTGTGTTAGTCGGTTAAAAGAAGCCTCATCTGGTCTCTGTAAGAGAGTAAAAGGATGGTCTCATTCTTAGAGGTGAAGGAGTCTTGCGGCTGCTTTATTCCAGAGGTGATTTACACAAAGCTTTCTGCTGGAACTAAATAAAGATTTTTATTTTTCTGTACTGGATTGAATGTAATGTGCTACAAAGGTAAAAAAAAAAAAAAAGTGTTACCTCAACTACACACACGCTACCCTTCATTCTCTGTATTCTATAAATAACGTTTGCAGTTTAAAGAGAAAACACCATTTTTTGTTGCATTGTTTCTTCACGACATCAGACGACTCCATATTTCTCATTATCTGTTGATGAAGTCACTTGCCGAGCATACAAGGCAAATGCAAGATGTGTGATTACTGGCACCACCAAGTGGTGACTTCAAAAAGAAAACCTGTACCGTAAGAGGCAAAACGATGACACATTCCTTTACATTTCCGTTAGACTGGAAATTTCCAGTTACAGGTTCACAAAGAAATGAGGCCCACGGTTATAAGAACAATAGAGTGTACATTTTGATTCCCAATTTCAACATTCATACACAAAAAGTCTCTTTTCACGAGTTTGTGAAATATCTTGAAGAGAAGGGATTCAAACACTTACAATTTATTTCCTTTACAGTTTAACATGTATGGGCACCTCAAAAGCCATGCAGTGCATCATGTACAGCATGAAGAAGTAGAGATAAACAAGCAGGATGAGTATTTGATCACAAAGCTGTTTGCATGTTGCACAAGGAAACCACAGCAAAGATTAATGCACGCATCTCCCTTCACACTGCTACTCTTGCTAAACATAGCTGAATTTGATCAAGCAAATGCTACAGGAAAAGGATGTTGCGATTGAGAAGATACTTTTTAAAAATATTTTTTTAAATCTCATGAGGAGATATTATTAGTTTGTTGTCGTTAATATTAATAATAATTAATATTAATAAAAAAGGATAGGTCTAAAGGTTTTCTGTGGGGTTTCTTCAGAGTTGATCAAGTCTATGACCCTAAAACCAACAATGATTTATATATCCCCATATATATATATATATATATATATATATATATATATATATATATATATATATATATATATATATATATATTAGGATTTTTTTTAATTAAAGTATGAATTTAGAAATTTGAAAAGTTTTTGTCTGGGAAAGAAATACTAAGTCATGCTAAATCATTGTTTGACAATTTGAAAAGTGACAACTTTATATTTTTAAACCGGTGGTCTCAGCATCATCCTTTTTTCAAGTGACACCATGTGTAATTCAAAAAGCACAACACAGAGTTTCATGCAATTCTGAAAAATCTACATATAAAGCTTACTATATACAGCACAAGTGCCCATGATGTACTTCTACATGTCTGTCATAAAAACTTACTTTTTGGCCTACACAGCAATTTAAAAAGTAGTTTCAGCCTGACCACCCTTCTAAAAATTGTCTGGCTGTAGCACTGCTTTCAGGTACTTTTCAGATTTTAGCTTACATAAGAAAAGCAGAAAATCTGGGAATGTGGCACATAAGGTTAAAAATTCCGACAATATCATTCAATACATTAATATTTCAAAAGCCACAATCAATAAACACCTAATCTGTGCGTGGCAGCATTATCATATTTCACTTAATCCTCACCGGTGTAAAAAGGAGCTGCAATGGGGGGCATCCTGTTTATATAACACATTTCCCTTTAGCAGCAGTGAAAAATATTGTTGACTAATTCCAGCTGTGGATAGTCACAATCTGCAGAGAAACTCATGATAGCTTTCACAGTGGCTGGGATCAAATCATTACAGTCATCGCACAGTCAATTAACTTCCATTCTCTGCCCCATCATGTCCTTTAAACCACTTGAACCTCATGAGCACATTGAGATCTTTGGCTGATATGAATGAAGTAGCTGTCGGATGCAGACACTGTAGACAATGAGGATGAAATAGGCTCCTCCTGCCCGAAGTTAATGTGGATGGATTGTGTCCGGGGTGATTTAGAGCCACATTTACTGGAGGCTGCAGCTGGGGTGAAGACCTGAACTCTTAGCTTGCTAAACTGCAGTGGCACGGGAAGACTGAAACCTGCTCTTCCAAATGGGTGACCAGCACAGGTAGCCAGGAAAGAAAGGACCAGGATTCAGTGGTCACAAGATTGCAGCAATTAGATTCCACCATGTTACTGCTCATCCATTATTCCTGGTCTCACAGTTGTGAATTTGTAATTGCTAGAGCAATGCATTGCTCCCAGTTGAACAGTGGTGTGTGTCTGTGTGTGCATATGATATATGAATAGTTCAACAGTCCACAGAGTTTTTGCAAACTAAAGTGGGTGAAGACAACGTGACTAGTCTAGTTTCTGGAGTTTCCTGAAGTTTATATCCACCCCATTCTTCTGTAACTCTTTATCAATATAAGCAGTTTTTCAATGCCAGAAGTTATGGACTTAATTTCACTGATTATATAATCAGAGCTAAAGCAAAAAAAAAATAAATAAATAAAATGCTGGACAGAAGTGTTTTTGTTCTTTTCACAGAAAAAAATGTAAATAATACCAGTGTTGCAATGCACTGTGATTTTTTCGAATTGTTGTTAATGTTATCTCTACTACCCGTGAGCTTTGTGTCCAGTAATGACTACCCAAATATGGCTGGTATTAACATATGGATTGTATTAAACAGTGGACCACATGATGACATCTGCAGTTTCACAGTCAACACGACACACCCGCTTTAAAAGGAAACATGTCCTCTTACCATAACTAGTAACATGCTCTGATATTAATATAAAGCTAATTTTAAAAACATGTCTTAATCAAGCATCAACTTTTTTAAGACGTGCTCCTGCCCTAACACAGCTCATAATAGTGAAGATAATTTGTAATTTCCCTCAAGTGAGGAACATTGTTTACTTGTTTTAACAGATATAACACATGCTGATGCTATCAGTGTTTCTCACCACAGGCAGATGATGAGAAATGTACAGCTGTTTGCCAGGTGCAACACATCAATAGGAAATAAATGCACAAACTATGATCCTTTCAGAAATGAGCAGCTTTTATCAGTCAGGCTTTTTGTGGCATAGAGGTATGCTTAATACTAAATGTCAAGGTAATTACATCTAGATTTGTTAGAGGTTTGTGTTTTGGGATATATTATACAACATTAAAGTCTCCATTACAGCACCCTAAGACTGTATGCTAAGCAGAAGGAAGGAGGCAGAGGACTAATGAGTGTCAGAACCACTATCCAGGATGAAACAACAAAGATCTATGAGTACATCAGAAAGATTGCCACAACTGACCATGTGCCTAATGAAGACCTCAGGTAGCAGAAAGCTGAGAAAGAAGAGGAGCAAGAACAGGAACCATCATGGAAGGACAGGCCCCTGCATGTTATGTACCACCGGCATATAGACAAAGTGGCTGATATTGAAAAATCCTACCAATGGCTGGACAAAGCTGGACTGACAGACAGCACAGAGGCACTAATCATGGCAGCACAGGAACAAGCTCTAAGCACAAGATTGATAGAGGCTGGTTGTCTACCACACAAGACAAGACCCCAGGCACAGGCTGTGCAGAGATGCCCCTGAGACAATCCAGCACATAACAGCAGGGTGCAAGATGCTAGCAGGCAGGGCATACATGGAACGTCATAACCAAGTGACTGGCAGGAACATCTGTGCCGAGAATGACCTGGAAGTCTCATGATCAAATTGGGATACACCCTGAGGATGGTTGAGAATGACCAAACTAAGATCCTGTGGGACTTCTAAAGACAGACAAACAAATTGGTGATGGCTAACCAACCGGCCATAGTAGTGGTGGACAAGTAGAGATGGAAGGCTGTAGTGACAGCCAGATAGATGTAGCAATACTAGTGGCTGTAAGATCAGGAAGAAGGAACACAAGAACCTCGATAAATACCAACAGCTAAGAGAAGAGCTCCAGCAGATTCCAGGAACGACATCCGAAATCTCTGTCCAGAAGAGCGCAGTCCTAGAAACAGCTGAGATACTGCACAAGGCCCTCAAGCTCCCAGGCCTCCAGCAATGGACCTGACCTTGAAGGACAAAGCAATGACTGCACACAGGGTGAGTGGGAATTTTTTTTATAACCCCTCATCTTTAGTTTAGCCTCCAGCAAGTGAAACAGTATCAGTAGATGAATTGAAACTTTGACGTTAAAAACCTAAAAATGTCCTCTGAGGGCTTTGTTGTGCTGGATTTGTCTTGAATACAGGATATATTAAGTATCTCAAACACACTTAAAGCTAAAGTCAGCACTGTAAACAGCTGACACACTGAGGTCATGTCCTTAAGGGTTTTGAAAACTTGGAATTATGTTCTCATATAGGGAAATAAAAAGTAAAGGATTTCTCCTGACATTTTCCTTCCTGGCAGAATAGAGAAGGTCAAAAAGGCACACTGAACTTAAAAGGAAATTAAGAAACTAAATTTTTATTTATTTATTTATTTTTATACTGACTCCAGTTGGTGTGGTTGTGTGTTCTGACTGCAATTCATTTTGAACTGAATGCAGCCATTCAAAAAATAAAAATAAAAACCTGAAGGTATGACTATGTGTTCAGAGAACTGCTTGACTTTAAGTTTGGCAATCTCAGTCTGTCCATCACTGGTCGAGGCTGAAAAGCTTATCTAACTGGAGACGCTGAAATTAGAAGTGGTACACAAATGAATAGTTTCCATAGAGAGTAATGATAAGTTAAAAGCAACTTATTACATTACAGCATAACTGTAAAAAGTAAGAGAGAGAAAGTATTAAAATATTATGATTCTTCTTACAACAAAAAAAGTAATCTGAATACTTTAACACATTACTTTGCAATATCCCCATGCCACAGTACAACATTTGTGATTTTGAGTTAAATATATTGACAAGTATTGGATGTATCTTGACATCTGGTGCAAGAATGATTAATTACAATGTATTTATGTCAGTACTGTATTTGTCCATTGAACATTATCCATTTTGAGATTGTGGGCTCCAGAAGCAAGCGCTCAGATGAAACAACTATCACAGCAACCACCACAACCACCTCCCAGTTCTCGGTGATGTAGCCTCTCAGTCTTTATTTTGCATCTACGGCTATTGTTAGGTGAAAGTGAACATTTTTTTCAGTACTTTGGTTTAGCACAAAATGTATAACAAATTGCAGTCAACCTTATGTGAACTTCGTATTTTGTGCTAATTAGCAAATGGCATGCTAATATGCTAACCTGACATGGTGAGTTTGGAAAAGCACCCCTGTGCCTAAAGCCTCATAGCATCTGTATGAACCTAACCACATATAGTCTGTAGCATGGCTGCACAGGAAAGTTCCTGTCTAAGAGCCACGGCAAAAGCAAAACATTTTGTTTCCTTGTCAGATTTTGAATGACATCTCCAGTGGAACAGCCTTGAGTCAAATGCATATTGACTGTTTTTATCATCATAAAACAAGACAGTAAACACCTACACATTTGCATTACTGACTTGCATCACTGGCCTGCAACGTTCTGAATGCAGCGCTGGCCTTCTGATGATTTGAATGTGCCTTCTGAGTGGGTTGAAGCACAGCTCCTAGCCTACTAACAATCAGCAGGCCAGCTCTCAGCTCATTAGCCCTGACTCCACTCACTCAGACACACATCTTCCAGAGACTCCACACCACAGCAGGGGGAATGACTGGGATAAATAAGGAATAATCAAGGAATCGTTCTGACTGTGAGTTGACCTGAATACGGGGTTCCTTGCCATCCTGGAGGCTCTGCCGGCACACTGCTACCATTATAATGAATGGAGTGATGCATGGAGAAGCTTGAGAGAAAAAGACTTTGAGTACAATCACACCAGTACTGGGGGTGGAGGAGGACGCTCTTTTGTGGTTAGGTTCATACACAGATGCTTGTTATCAGAACAATGTTTGCATGCTGTGACATCTACCCACAGGCTAAATTTAGAACAGCTTCATTTGCAAGACAAACAATTTTAGTCTCTAAAAACTATGAATAAAACAATCAGTGAGTGGGCAGTTGTGCCTTTTACAGTAGACTGAAAAACAGCACACCCTTCCCAAAGTTTACACTGACAACTGACTTTGTCTCTGTACAGATAACATGAAAGACATCTAACTCAGAGAAAGCAGCAAGATAAGAGAGAGAAAAATGAACAATGACTATGTAGGATGGGAGAAAAACAGATCTGTCACTACGACCCTTCAAAATTCAGCGCATAAACACAGATCAGGCAGTACATTACAGTCTTTAATGTGTAATTAGGATGACGAATTTAACAACTAAATATAGTAAGTCGAATGTCTAATGAATCATTTTCTTGACAATCTTAAAGTGTTCTGTTGTGAACTAGCATCGCCTATGTGCATTTTTGAATAATAAAAAACAATATATTTATCTCTCTTTCCACATCTCCTTGTCACAAATTTGAGTTCAAGCTGATGGACCGCAATTCTTCACAAAGTTCACATAACCATGACACATCGCTGCAGTATCAGATCAGGTATCTTCCTCCATGAGGATAATATTTCATGTACAGGACATTCATTTTCTAGTCAACTTCAGCGATGAGCCATCGCCGGTGTCCGTCCATCCATCATCTCCTGACCTTCAGCACTGTACCCTGACGGCTGCCTGGGGCACACTGGAGAGTGACTAATGTCATCTCAGCTGCCACCTCCCAGCACCAAAGACCCCTGATATCCGTCCAGTATTATCCGAGCCTGGCGTCTACAGATTCCTATCTCTGCTCCCAGCTTTAATTATTCACGCCACTGAATCACACGCTCATCAGAGAGATAGCCAAACTGGCCAGACTGCCTGCCCTCTCCCGCTCTGCAATCTTATCGGGCTGTTTGAAATTGTCTCATCCTTCTCTTATATCGAACTATAAATGAACATTCTCTGTATATATCTTTGTGTGTGCACATCACACTTAGCGGGTGTATTATTGGAGATCAAAAGAGGAGAAATGTGTTCATATTTTGTGTTATGTTAACAGCATAGTTTCAGTGATGCCCTTAGCTGGCCTTCGCCATCAATGGGCACTGACAGCGTGTTCACAACCATTGTCAATCATACTGTCAGCAGGCTTAGAGCTCACTGACTGTAGACCATTCAGTCTTTAGCATAAAGGCCATCTCCTGGTATATCTAGAGCTTTTAATGTCAACTAAATAATGCATAGTCATGAAAGTGAGTTGGTTTCCATAATGACGAATAACGTAACCAAATAAAATAGTGTACATTTTTTGCATTATTAAAGGAGTAAACAAAATTAAAGCAAAGTGCTTGTCATGTGGTAAAAACTGATTTTTGAACCTTTACAAAATGACAGTCCTACGAGCATGCCGTCATATGGGGGGCAGGTAAGAATTAAGGCTAAAATTAAAGACCTCTTTTAATTTTTGTCTCACTATTAGTACATTATTACAAAAGACCTGTATAAATTGTACATATGAAAAGAAAAAGACCCTAAAGTAGAGCTCTGTGGAACCCCACATGTGATATGCCTATTTTTGGCTATACTTTCTCCTAAGCTTTTCACCTTACCTTCAGGTATATGGCCATAGCTACAAGCACGGTAAAAAGAAAATAGCTCTTTTAGCTCTGAGGTTTTACGCATCAGAGCATAATAAAGATAGGTAGATCTTAAAATTATTTAGATACCAAACCAAGACACTACATTATGTTTTTTGTTTGTTTGTTTGTTTAACTTAACAGAAAACAATCTAAAATGCACAAGCAATGTGTGAAAAGCAAGATATAAACTATGGTCAAAATTAATGGGAGAAAGATGAAGGAAAAGCTAACCTATATAGAAAAAAATTTATTATTACCTATGTTTAATCAGGAAGTCCCACTGAGATCTACAATCTCTTTTACAAGAGACACCCGGCCAAGATACCAGCCATACAAACTCAAAACATCTCAAAAATACTACAAATACAAAAAAATAATAAAAAAAAAAACATAATATAAAATGCCCATAACATAAAACATTAAAACATTAAGTGGCTTCTCAAAAGAAACAACCACAAGTTTCCAGCAGTCCTTTAAAATGAATCATAGATTTAGGTAAATTAAGAGGGTAATTAGCAGCAAGGTGCTGTTAATCAAATATACTTGATTAAATGATTAAATGATGATACAGAGCGTGATCACCTCTGTAAAAGCAGAAGCATTGGCAGTGTGCCGGTCTGGAGCATTCAGGTGTGTGTTAACACAATGCCAAAGAGGAAAAACAGCAATTGTTGCTGCCCATCAATCTGGGGAGGGTTATAAGGCTGTTTCCAAACTATTTGAATGGAAAACATTCAAGACACTTGCCAATCTTCCCAGAGGTGGATGCTCCAGCAAATTCACTCCAAGGTCAGATGGTGAAATGCCCAGAGAAATTGCAAAAAACACCCAAGAGCTGTATCTGCAAGCCTCAGGTAGCATTTCAGTTGCTGCCTGAGGCCTGCAGATGACTTCCTCTGTATACCAAAGTATTCGAGAGTCAAATGTGAGGCCATCTGTCCCACAGCGTGTCCCAAAGCTTGGCTGAAACTGGGCCGTGAAACAGGATAATGATTGCAAGCACAGCAGCAAATCTACAACAGAAAAAAAGAAAAATATCAAGGTGTTGCAATGGCCCAGTCAAAGTCCAGGCCTCAACTGTGGTGGGACCAAAAGAGATCTGTGCATGAACAAATGCCCACAAACCTCAATGAAGCAGCCTTCTTAAGATGAGTGAGCTAAAACTCCTCCACAAAGATGCAAGAGACTGATAAAGTCATGCAGAAAACATCATAGTTCATGCTTCAAGTTATTCCTGCTAAACGTGGTTCTACATGCTATTGAATCGTTGGATGTATTTTGTGTTTCATACACTGCTTCCGCATTTTGGTCTATTCTTTCTGAAAGTGCTATAACTAAGTTTAAGGATCTAATTCCTTCATTATTATGCTCTTCAGTGCCATGTGCCAACACAGTGCAGAGCAGCTTGTTTATACTTCACTCTGTACTTAATCATTATTATTAATCTCTGGCTCTCTTCCACAGCATGTCTTTTGTCCTGTCTCTCTCCCCTCAGCCCCAACCGGTCGCAGCAGATGACTGCCCCTCCCTGAGCCTGGTCCTGCTGGAGGTTTCTTCCTGTTAAAAGGGAGTTTTTCCTTCCCACCGTCGCCAAGTGCTTGCTCATAGGGGGTCGTTTTGATTGTTGGGTTTTCTCTGTGTTATTGTAGGGTCTTTACCCACAATACAAAGCGCCTTGAGGCAACTGTTTGTTGTGATTTGGCACTATATAAAAAAAATTGAATTGAATTGAATATTCTTTGGTAAACAACAAAATGGTGGAATCTGCTGTGTGCTGTTTTACACCTGCGGTTAGATTTAGAGAACTTTAGAAGCTGGTAATGACCAGATTATTTTTTTATGCCTTGATTCATAAACTTAGAAATGACAGAGGGTCTACTTTATTTTTAATGTCTAAGTACTTTTGACTTCAGACATGGTGGGATGACACCATATTGACTTGCCTGCAAATAAATCCAAGAACACGCTCCTGGTTAATTTAGTATACAAGGCCAACTAATTTATAAATATAAATCTATCTATTTTTATCTAAATATAAAAATAGCAGCCACTGTAATAACCTTTCAGATCTGACCCAGTGTATTGTAGTATACCTAAAGAAACTTGCATGCATGTGTGATCCTGCTAGATCTTTATTTTTTAACAACTTGTTTGCTTTCAGTTGTCATTAGAAAGTGGTGTAGACCCTAAGCCTCACAGTGCCGCTAAGATGCCAGTACACTCTGAGTCTTGCTTGCATTAGCAATGCATGTGTTCTTTCATAGTTTGAGAGATAAATAAAAACAAGACAATACTTTTAGTAAATTAGCACAAAAAAGTCAATGTAAATATCGCTTGGGGTATGTGTTTTTGAATGTTCGGTAATTTTTTTTGCAGGAAATGTCAGCCCACAGTTACTGTCACTTTGTGGTTCTTCTGTGTAGAGGAGGGCCTCCTGATACTGACTACCTCTGCAGCTGTTCAATTATGCTTTTTTACGTGATGTGGTTTATCATCGCACTCACATGCATCCTTCCTGTGGAGCTAGGAATTTAACATCTGTAACTTAAACAAGACAACTATAAACACAGTGAAAGATCTCGGTCATATTAACCTGAAACTTGGATCATACACGTATTCTCACTTATACACAATCTCTCCAATATTCAACCTCTATGTTCATCACACCCCAGACTGGGACTCTGGATCTTATTTCAGATGACAGGTCCAGGATAGAGGAGGCTCATTTTTTGGCTGCTGGGAAAAGGATGGGGGGTGGGGGGTGGGGGTGGGGGGTGGGGGGGTGAGGACACAGGATGGACTGCCAGATTGACAGGCCAGTGGAGCTGTCACTGGGGGCTAAGGTGTAGAGATGTTCAGGGAGTTGGCCTTTGTGGCTCAAAAGATAAGCATCACTGAGAATATGAGAGGCTAGATAGTAATCTTTCACAGGAAGTCAGGCTATACCATTGCAGAAGAAACCACAGGAGAGAGACTGACCTTGTGCGCTCGTGCTCTGCTGCATTGCTTTTTAGAGGGGACCAGGCCTCTTACCCTCTGCACACAGGAAGAGGCTCTACCATAGTCTTGCTCTGTTTAAAAAGAAATGGAGGTCTGCTCTAGAGTGGATTTACTGATCGCTGACAAGTCCTCTGAAATATTTGTATGATTTTCAGTTTTTTATAACAGCAGCATGAAAGCATTTAAACACCACAATAATGTAGTTTTTTGTTTTGTTTTTTAATCTGACCTCAAAGAAAATCATTTTGCAATTATTAGCTGCAGGTGGCTTATTCACCCTAAGATACCAAAATAAATCATACAAAGGTTGATAGTATGGTAACTATGTGTCCACAGACTATGTGACCTAGAGTGAATGTGGCTTCTCACTCTCAGAACTCACCAGAAAAGAGTTGTACTGGTTATTTTTCGTTTATGTCTCCATGGCCTTCCATTTTTTTCCTTTCGTGTTCAATTAGAAAAGTTTCCAGCCCATGTTGATACATTTCACATAACTGGATCTTGTTGTTAATATCACATTTTACTATTCTATGCCAAGTTTCTTTTTAGGTTGAACCAATGGCTGACAACACGGTGAAATTAAAATAACAGTACAAAAGAACAAGATTAGATTAATCTAGATTAATCCACACTTACGATTACACCGGGACCCTGCAGAGGAAGAACATGAGAACAGGCAGGTGAGGAGACTGAGAGAAAACACACAGAATAAGTATGCATACCAGGAAGAGGGATAATAAGGTATAAGTGAACTCATGATAATAAGGAGGGCAGAAAAAGGAACAAAGGAGGAAAGTAAACACATAAAAAGCCTTGAAAATATAACAGGAAGTAACTGTAAAAAGGACAAAGAACAACTCGCTCAAAAGAACCGGAAGAACAGAAGAAGCTGGCACAGAAAAGAAAAGCACTCCTGAAACATCATATGAGACAAGTAACAACTAAGGATCATAATGGAAACTGTAACTCATAACAAAGACCACGACAGTTCTTATTCTGTATGGACACACCTAAGGGTTTACCGTATGCTTTATTTTAAATCTATTAATATAACATGAAGATAAACCATTTATTTTTGTAGTTTTGGTTGTATTTCTGATACTAACATAATAGTTTGCAAGTTAAGTGCTTAGATATGTAAAAAAAAAAAAAAAAAAACACGTATCAAGGTACATGAACAAAAGTCATAATTAACAACAACAAAAAAACAAAATAGTAATCCCAGTAAGGTGTTATCATCAAAGCCTAATGAGTCAGAGTTAACTTCACAGGAAATGCCAGCAGCTCATTGACTCAGATATGACCATTAACAGATGGCCAGAGCAATAAAAATGAAACTCATCTTCTAATGGTGTGTGCAATCTTTGGACTGAATGACCCAAAAGTTTTCCATTTCCCTTGAGGTAAAAAGTAACCTTAAATAAGTGCACAGGTCACCACTTTCTGAAAGTGAGAGAAGGAGGCTTTTAAAAAGAACATCATCAATATAACTTCCTGGTTTGGCTCCAAGTAAAAAAAAAAAAAAAAATCAATAAATAATATCCACACCTTTGTCTCTAACTACTGTCAGTGAGCCAGGTTCATAGGCCAGTAAAGCTTCACTCTATGGTTACTTCACAGCCCACAATGAAACAGTTGGAACATGATTCAGCAGATCTCTCTCATTTGAGCTTTTACATACCTATTAATAGTTATTTATAGTTTTATCCCTTGGTTTACATTCGGCAACAAAGCATACAACTATCACACTGTGAGTGCTGAAAGTGTGACTGAAACTTTTTTCAAAGTATAAGGTGTTTTCAGTATTTGGTGCTTCTGCTATAAAAACATATAAATATTGTACTAAAGTAAAATATTGCTTTGAAAGGTTAAACCTTGTTAAAATATTTTACTCAGATTGGAAGCTGGGTTCACCTTCGTGTTTGTTATATAAATTAAGCCAGCTGATGAATGGGTAAATGTCACCGTGCTTCCTTTAGTGCTTGGCAGAGCAGATGTCGAAATGTCACTATGTTCCTGCTCAAATCAACAGAAAAACTGTGCTGTGCAGAGTCATTTGACCCTGATTTACTGAACACCTGGTCTGATGTTGAATTTTATACATGTAGTTAAGAGTCTGATGTTAGAAGAAAACAGTGTCAGACGTACGCTGTCGAAATCACAGGAAACATTTATCACAGAGCAAAACGTTGCTGCAGAAGTAATAAAGAAACTTAAAAAAAATTAGGAGATCTCTGAGATTTCTGTTAGTAAAGTCAGGGCACAGATGCACAAGCAGAGACCCTCTGCAAACAGCCATTTTATTGCCTAAAACAATGAAGACCTCGAGTTATAGGGCAGTTACTCACCACACAGGAAGTTATTTTAGGTTACAGTGGGCTGCTTAACTCTGAGACGTCGAGGCTTGATGCACCCTGAGTGTCTCTGCGCGTACACCGGGAAGGAAGATAAACTGCAGACACTTTCTTTCTGTAACCAAATACAAACCAAATAAGCAGAAACTGCTGGTCATCTGCTGATGAAGGTGTGCTTGCTGCATAGTCTTCAGAAAAGGTGGGTTAATTTTGAGTTGAACTTTAAAATTCTGCATTTGTGAGTGTGTAAATGTAACAGAACGAACCAGCGCTGAAGTTTTTCTGTACTAAAAATAGATGAAAGGGTCTTAATAGGAAAGGGGGCCTTTGAAAGGCAAGCTCTGCTGCAAAAGTTGCGAAGCTTACTTTGATTAGAATTTTAAAAACAAGCTTCCAGTTGCTTTAAATCGCAACATAAAATGAATTTATCTTGTGTGTTAAGCTATTATATTAAATGTTAATGCCACTGATACACTGTCTGGTAAAATACTTACTCTAATCGTGAATCATAAAAAATAATTGCAAAGTAAAATCAAAATACTTCACACTTTGTTACCAAATTAAAATAATTAAATGAAAGTTGACAAAGAGCATTTTATTGCACAACCAAAATCAGAAAAGTGTAATTTAATAAAAGATGCACAAAGACCGACTCAATCTGGTTATTTCTAAATAGCCGTGTGCATTCAAATTTACTGCTACAAATCAAACCAGCAGAAGACATGAACACATCTGTCAACAGATATTAACAACAGAAGCAAATAACATTTAGTGATAATCCTCATATTTTGCGTTCTGTTGATAGTGTTTGCTCACATTGAGCTTTTTCTGCCTCGCTGCAGCTGATACGTTCCTGATCCCCGTAGCAAAGCCAGGTCACAAATCCTTAAGTAGTGCGGTGGTTTGAGTTGCCACAATCCTCTGCACCCAATTTCCATGGGGCAGAAGTCTATTTTCCAGACTAACTGCTCAACCTCAGATGCTAGCTCCATGTATCTAATCTCCTTTTTCATATGTCTCGCCCCACCCCACTTCCTGTGGCCCAGTAAGCTCTGCAAAGCAATCAGACAGCCCAACTAAGTGTTCGACCACAGTGCCAAATCTTATACTGTGTTTGCTTAGACTTGAGTTGGTAGCCTGTAATGTCAGCTGGCATTTTCACAATCCCTCGCTTTGCTGAAATGTCCTAACTACTATTTTGGGCAGGTTTCCTTCCTGCCTCCTGCTTTGTTTTCCTTCATGGCCAAAAAAGATTCAAATATCAAAACGTGTCAATCAAAGAGTGGCGGATTAGTCCTGACTCTGTGTTTCTCTTCCTCTTCATGCCTCATTTGGAAACAGGATTTTAAAATTCACTGGATATTTTTAAAGCTCGAAAATTACACAAACGAAGGAATTGTGACCGCATGTCTCTGTCTCGGTGCAGCGTGCTAATGCAAAAGTGGAGCAAATGTCTTTTTGCCCTTCACTTGTTTCATTGTCAGATTGGATTTCTGTTCATTTGATCAGAGTGACCAAATTTAAAACAATGTCACTGCTACTTCTGTGATATTCCTGATCTTGTGGACCACTTCAAGTCTGCTATTTTATCTGCACTTTTAACCCCCCTTTTTAGCAAGACAAAAAACCTGAAACCTCGAGAGCACTTTATTCATTCATTGTTACTGTGAAAGCAGTGTGCAGCACATTGTGACTCAACAATATGCTCTCCTAGACTACAGAAGAAGTAAGGAACATCTGCTTTCCTGTGCATTTCTTAACTACTTGAAATAACTGTGATGGTGAGGTTCTGTTTTCGAACTTTGTGAAGGCAGTCTGAATGAGATTGTGCTATTCAAAATACAGCAGGAGAATATTTACGTGGGCCACATTTGAATTATCCATTTTAAAACTTGGCTTCACATGTGGGGGTCATTTTTATACTTTGCTACCAAAAAACAAAATTCATGGATTTTTTTTTTTTGCTAAGTTAATTATTAGTTGAGTAATTTTAAGATTTTTAAAAAAAGAAACATAATTTTGAACTTACAGAGAGATACTTTTAGACACATAATGTGATTTTCCAGATTGCAGGGAAGTCTCATGTTTAGTCGTGTTTGATCTGGTCTTATTTGGCCGATCTAAAACGGGATATTGATGAGTTTGTAAATTTAACCAAAATCTAATGTTTCCTCTGCCTCCCCTAATTGGCCAATATAATTTTGTTTCTTATTATCGTGATGATACTTGACCCTCAGAAAACTAAAATCAGTTATATCAAAGAGTCACTGCTGATGTTTAAGAATTATCCCCATTTCCATATTCATCTGTATGTTTGAGCCCATCCAGATAAACACTTCTCCATGAGGGCGTGTCACTTTATAGATGAGTCTGTTATTTGGTGTTTCTGAATCTAATAGGTTATGCTGTAAGGTGTATAACTCTACTGAAGAACTTAAATCCTAAAAAACAATGTGAGTGGCTAAAGCAGTTGTGAATTCT
Organism: Pterophyllum scalare; assembly: GCA_024447675.2. Lineage (NCBI taxonomy): Eukaryota > Metazoa > Chordata > Actinopteri > Cichliformes > Cichlidae > Pterophyllum > Pterophyllum scalare. The sequence goes on from JAMQGT020011735.1 coordinate 391,307, forward strand.
CCACTGTAGTCGCTATTTTTTTACCCCTCGGAGAACAAACTGCGGTTCAACCCTGACGGGATTGACCAGTTTATAAATGACTAATGACATTAGAATTATATAATCCACATATTTAGTGTAGGAATTACCAGTATCAGAAGTGTGTACACAGAAAAATGAAAGTGCTCCAAATTCATCTGAACAGCAATCACTGTGAGGTCACAGGTGAGTAACACCCTCACTAATTTGAGCATCAGGACTGACATCATTATCCTCCGTAGAGTTGCCTAAACAGATTACATATGTGTTATATCTTCCTTCAAATCCTACATAATATCATTTTAAGCAGGAATTAATATGAATGTGAGCTTTTTTAAAAAAAAAAAAAAGAAGAAGAAAAATATCATCATTATCTTGACTTTTAACTAATGAAGACATTTAGTTTTATTCATATGGGGCATTTCATTAAATGTAAACTCAATGTGCTTAATATAAAGATAAAAACATAAATGAAGAGATAGAATAAGAATGAGTAGTTTTGGGACTTTTGCAGCATGTTATAAAGGTTACCCAAATTTGGTTGTTATTAAGTTTTTGGGATAATCAGCCCTTCTGTCTGAAATAGGACGTCCCAAACCAGGTGAAGATGTCAAGTGTAAAATGATAAACCTTCAATGGATGGATGAATGGATTAAGTTAATATTGTTTTTTAGAAAGGTTTAAAAATTCCACAACAGTTTCTGTCATGATAAAATAAAATATAATTTAGACCCAAAAGGAAAACAGCGTGACACCAGGTGACAGCAGCAGGAGGCCACAAACAGCTCTGTTTGGTTGCATATAATGACCTCATTCCTCTGCATGTGTAACTGTTGAGTAAGAAAAGTCCAAGGACAAAACTGTGTTGGAAGGCCACATTCTTTAGCTGAACACCCAACTAATGATGTTTTTCATTTTTGTTTCACCCCCTCGTTAGCTGCAGAGAGAGGGAACAGCCATGAGTCTGCTGTGATAATGGTGAGTTATGGCGCCCGTATCCACCGCGTTTCGCTGCTGGTTCCACATGAATGTTCCCAGGGAATACTTTGGGAGTCTGCAGCCCCCCTGTGTAATTACCTTTTAGCACAGAAATGGCTAAAAACTGAGACACGGCTCTGTCATTGTTAGTGCATAGTTAAAACCAGCACAGTGTAGGCGACAAGGATTATTCTCTGTACTTTTGTGTCTCTTGGCCATATCAATATTAATTCTGATTTTAAATTGTGAAATATTTTTATATTAATGTCAGTAATTTATACAGTAATTATCTCCTAAATTTATACAGGATGGTTATATTCATCTATATTTTGATCTGGAACTCTGCTGACATGTGTTGGTTGTTTGCAATGGCTGTTACTATTAATGATACATGAAAAGACATGAATACATGTATTATATGTCTATCATTTCAAGACTTAAAAGGTCTTAAGAAATTAAAATAGTTGTCATTTTTTTATTAAAAAAAACATATTGTTCATGTTGTGAATATATAATGTCAGCATTCATGTCTTAACAAGGAAACGCTCTTGATCTTCGCTGACTGTGTTCGGTGGAAACCTTCAGATGCTGTTTGCGATGTACTTTCCTAAGATCTCAGGCTCACAATGCTTCTCAGAAATGCAGCGCAGAACAATGGCATGAGGCACAAAGTGCTAACGCTCAAATTTACTGTCCAAAATCACATAAAGTCTTCTCGTGTCCCTTTGATCCTCTTGAACGAGGACAAGGCTCGCATGCACATCAGAAAAGGCATTTTAAATGCCAAAACACAAGAAAGAGCAAAGTCTGTTCTGGGTTGAACTCTAGCATCTAGCATCTCTATCTATGAATGATCATTTGAATTCTATAACCTGGATTAAAAATGCTGAGTTAGCGCTAACTCAACTCTATAACAAAAATGTAAGTTGTGTCATATTCTGAATGCTTCTTTAGAAATCCAACAAAAAAAAAATGTGTAACAGATCTGAATTATGTCAAAAGTTTTGTTTTTCTCATGAACGGAGTTTTCCATCACTGTAATTTTGCCCATTAGAGCTAATATGTCTTTAAAAATAAATATTGTTATATATTTTCATGTGGTTTAAATCTCAGTGTGATGACATTATCATTACTCAGCTCTTGAGGGTTTATTGCAATCTTGTTTAATGATCGGCTGCATTTTTTTCCTGAATAATACATAATGCTTTAGTTTTACAAAATGGGAATTTAAGACAAAAAAAAACTCCACACATATACAGCCCAGTATCTTTTAGAATAGCCTCATCATTGCATCATTACAGATAGAAAACATGGACACAGGATTTCCACTTTATTCCTGTGAGAAAATATTCAGGTCGGGCGCTGTACACATGTCTAATGGTGACACTGCAGCTGCGGCTCTGTGGAAAAGTCAGTCTAGACTGTCCCCCTCATTAAAAGCAAAGCAGTTCTGATGGGGAGCTCACAGCTTTTTAACTGAAGGAGACGAGCAGGTTTCATTCGACATGATCAATAACGTAATCTTGCTCATTTTTACAACTTTGCAACAGACGCACAAAACATCAAATATGGTCACAATGTCCTTGGTGTTGCATGTCATTAACTTCCACAAATAGACAATGCTGATTTTTAACACTGTCACAAGCTATCACAGTTTTTTTTCTATGATGTCTTGGCTTTGGTGTCTGTGTGACTGCAAATGAGGAAATCCCTGGGGGACAAGCAGCAGCTTATATCACCATAGTAGCTTCCTGTGCTCAGTGTGTACATGTGCATCGAAACTACCAAGAGCTGTCTGCTATATTACTTTATACTGTTGTTAGGGACAACAACAGCCAAAAGTTTTGTGTGTGTATATATATATATATATATATATATATATATATATATATATATATATATATATATATATATATATATATATATATATATATATATATATATAGCCTATATAATTGTATAAAATTCTTCACTGTGATGAAGCTGCGATTTTCTCTTCACAGGATCGTAGCAGAGCAGATCGAAACAGAACTCAAAAATGTGTTAACGACACAGAGGAACCCAAGTACGATGTGGTGGATAACCAAGAACAAGTGTTAAGTGTACGCATTCTTCCTGCAAGGCCCATAAATGATGACAGAGAGTATGCAGGTAGACAGAAAGTCTTCTCCTTCACTTCCTGTTTGATATTGATGTTAGTTTAGTATTAATGTCTGTTTTGAAGTACACCTCAGTTCTAGTTTGATTTAAACTTTGTGAGTTTTTGTTGTTAAAAATGAGTTCAAAGTGTCTCTGGTAAGAGCGCTGGGGAATGCCATTTATTTTTGTACTAATCAAGCACATAAAATCATGAAAGTAAGAGGAGTTTGGTGGATCAGTTTTACTAAGTGCACTTCTAGTTATTATTATTATTATTATTATTATTATTATTATTATTATTAATAATAATAATAATAATTCATTTTATTTTATTTTTTATTATTATCCATTGTCTTAATGAGTAAATCTGGCCTTTTTTGATGTACTTTAGCACTTCTCATTACTTATTAAATGTATACCTATAGAGTGGATTAAGATCATAAGTCCATAAATTCATTGGCATCAGTCTGTAATTACTTTGATCTAAAAGCACAAGAATTAACCATTGAGTACCAAACTTCCCCAATTTGACTTAAAGCAGTATTTGTACTTCAGCTGACACAGTGACGCTGAGCATATTTTACTTTCCTACAGAGTAAAGCTCTCGTGAATATAATTAGAATGAAACTGAATGAGGTGCAGGGAAAAAAAAAAAATAGCTCCACCACAAACTGTGGTGAGAATGAAAGCAGCCTGGATCTGAGAAAGAGCTCATGCTGAGTGAGCATGATCTGCCAGTGGGTCTCCGGGGCCATCTGTTGGCTGAGTCAGACTGCGGGAGATTACAATTATCCAGCAGCTGAGGGGGAAGAGAGGGAAATATGCAGCGCGAACAGACTCACTTTACTCTCCTGCTTGGATGTGGCCCACAGCCAGGGGCCTCGCAGCTGCATGTCTACAACTTTACACTGAATGTGGCTTTTAAATTTGTTCACACTTGGAGTATTCTCCCTCTGTAATCAATACAGTCTGCTGCTGCAGTGCACTACTGGGACTGACATCGACCAACTTACAGGAACGACACAAACTCACGGGGTGTTTAAACTGTCAGCTAACACTAGAGTTACAGAAAGTACCATCATTACACTCATTAATAGAGTGTTTCTTTTTGCTTTAAGACAGGGATCTCCCAAGGTCATCACCAGCTCAGAATAGTTCATCATTTGCCCCTGTAAGGTTTTTTTTGTTTTGTTTTGTTCTTCTTTAATTAATATGCAATTTGAATGGACCTAATGTACTCACTGTACTCACAAACTTGGTGGTGTTTTTCAATTAATCAGAGTAACTCCAACATCCTGCCAAGATGTCCACCCAGAGAAACACTGTTTACAACAGGTAAACCTACAAAACACAGCTCGAAAGAAATTTGGGAGTCGTGTCGTATGCTTGATGTCAAAATCTGCTAGTTTGAATTTTAACCTCTGCATAGCAGATTAAATGAGGTTTGTTTGTCTGTTGTTGGATTACTCAGAAAATTAACAGAGATTCACATTTAAAGTTTACCAGAGGTGACACTTGGAGGTGACCAACATAGCGATGACCGGACTATTTGGAAGGATTCTTCATTATTTACCGTTTACCAATTAGAGATAGGAAAACATTGGATATTTTTGCGTAACATCTTCACAAATAGAATAAAAATTGGAATAAGAAAAAAAAGTGAGGTACTCTCTTGATGTCTTGAGATATATACCCCTGGATCCATGAGATAATTAGCCTTTGGCCAAGGTGTGCAACTTATATAAACATAAAAAAAACATAAAATATAAAAATATAAAATATAAAACCTCCTGACCGCAGCAGATTTGGCAGCATGTCATACTACTAAATTAGTTGTAGGATACCTGTTGCTTTTAGTTAAATGTAATTTAAGATTTCCCATAGACTGAGTAAAAGTTGACTCTGTCCCAAAAGAAGCAATCACTGTAAACTGCGAGCTTACTTTCCATCTTTGTCGTCCATGTTCTAAACACAGGACCTGTTGTAAACAGAGATCTGAAGCCGGGCAGACAAAAGATTAAATCAGGTAACAGGTCAGATGACTGCAAATATTTTATCTGTCTGGGTCACAGTTTACATCTCACACTGTATATCCATACGGTGTATTTACAGATAGGGGGATCCCACCTGTGGCACAAGGAGACCAGGTAACCGCATTTGCCAACAAAGCACAGTTTACTTATTCTCTAGATAAACTGCAAAGCTGGTAAACTATTAACCAGGTGATCCTCTTTCTCTCTTTCTAACATCACAGCACCCACACAGGTATTTTTGTCAATTATTATTCAAGTTACTCATTGCTGTGTTTACCTGCCTTATAGATGGACTTACTGTTTGAGTCTTTGTTCTTCCAGGATCTTGCCCACGCCTTCACCTTTTACCCTGGAGTTGGTCAATGTCTTGTCTGGAATGGCTGAAGAGGAACCCTTCAAGAGAGAGTGAGTGCTAATTTATTTTATGACACTTGTCCCAGCTCCCTGCAGTTTTAATTTGCTGTAGCTGAAGTTGAACCGAGGTGACGCTTTCTCCTGCATTGATGGTGAAAACAATACCTAACAGTGTGTACAGTGTAGCAATGACACCATCTGCTGGTTGGGAAAATAATCACAGAAAATGGTCTTTTTCACAAAGCATACTGTCATACTGTTTCTTTCATTTGATTTCAGAAGAGAGCGTGGGACGGCTAGAAACGTAAGTAGCCAAAAATGCAGAACTTATTTAAGAACATATATTTGCTGTTTTTGTGTTTTATTCACCATACTGAGTCCTATGAAATATCCCCATTGTGAAATAAACATGCCTTCCTTTAATCTCAGAAGTAATATTTTTCATTTCATGAATAAAACATACATTGTGTTTTAACCCAACTGCCTTTTTATACTCTTAACAGTTCACTTCACATATGAAAGGTAAGATATAGCCACGTACAAATAAACAATGAATTTACTAGTTCAGTGAAAACATCTTCACAATTATATTAACGCCAAATGTGTTTTTAGGTCCTCTCAGCTCTGAAAGTATTTTAGGCCCCCAAGGCAATTACAGGCATTCTTTGGATTTGGAGTCTCACATGGAAAGAAGGTCTGACTTCAAATTCTCTGGATTCTCAGGATGCTTTTTTTAATGTTGTGTTATATTTAACATGCATCTTTTCGGTCCTTTATTTAGGTCCCAACAAAGTCTAGGTAAGTATCTTTGAGGTCATCATTATCAGTCATTATACAGTTACTGATTTAATAAGTCCCCACTGACATCCATTTAAAGAAAGGGTGCCATCAAAGCGCCATCACCACGAGTGGCCTCAGACAAAAGAAGACTTTGACCAGCATGACTTCGTTCCCATGGAAAAGCCTCAAGAGGTAAATGTGCTGCTGTAGTCATGTGGAAAAGAAAGCTTTCACAGGACTGAAAATTAATGTGAAAAATAACTACACCCCATGATTCAATAGCTTTTTAAATTTTCTGTATGACTTTACCACCCTCTCACATCATTGTGGAGGAATTTTGGCCCACTCTTTGTTGCAACGTTGCTTCAGTTCACTGAGGTTTGCAGGCATTCATTCATGCACAACTTTCTTAAGTTCCCACCATGCATTTTAATCAGGTTGAGATCTGGACTTTGAGTGGTTGATTGATCCAATTTCAGTCATACTTTAGCTGTCAGATGGCCTCACGTTTGACTCTAGAATACTTTGTTATGCAAAGGAGTTCATAGCTGATTCAATGACTGCTAGGTGCCCAGGTCCTGTGGCTGCAAAGCAAACCTAAATCTTCATTCCTCCACCACCGTGTGTGACAGCTTGAGCTGTTTGTGCTGGCATGCTGTGTTTGGAAATTGCCAAACATTTCATGACACTTCATGCCACCGAGTCAATTCATTATTGCATACACACAGTTCTTTAATACAGTTTTTACACCCTCTGAGTAATGTTTGCCCAGCAGTGGAGCACCAACTGTTTTCTCTAAAACACCACACAGATGCCTGCTATGTTTACGGAGAGCGCGTGTCACTCCTCCGGCCCACACCTGCTATACAGGGGAGTTTAATTAGCAAATACATGCTAGGTGTGCCATTCTCCTAAGCTGGCACTGCTACCCAAATAACAATGCCCCACCTCTGCCTCCAAGAGCTGAGCCAAGAAACTATACCCTGTCCATTATGGCCAAATATCTACACTTTGGTCTCTTCTGTCAAAAGTACATCATTTCAGAGGTCTTGTGGTTTGTTCAGATGCAAACTTTGTAAACCTAAGCTATGCAGCTTTGCACGGTCTGACTGTGGGGTGAATCTGCTGACTGTTCCATTCCAGCAAAAGGCCAAAAATTCTCTGTTTAATCAGGTACTTTTGATTAGCAGCACCTGGATGCTAATTGCTCTCTTAATTCCCATGGAAGCAGTGGGGGTGTACTTAATTTTTCACAACTGTATATAAATAATCCAAATCAATCCTGTTATAGAGAATGATCTTTCGCAACATTATATTAAGTAGCTGTGAACACACTGATCACTGAGCTTTTCTGGCAGACATGTGAGGAAGATTGGTACATTGGATCATGTAATCGAGCAGATGCTGAGCACGCCTTGCACCTGGTGAACAAGGTATATCAATATGAGTTTAAGGCATGTACCTGAACATGCCTTAAGCTTGGGTAGATGTTAAACATAACTATTCACTTTCCTGGTTAAAGCTTTTAGATCAAAATAACAAAGAAAGAGTAAAAACAACAGATTTAGCTGCAGATGAAGAGACTAACAGAAATACTCTTTTCTTTTTGTAATTCCTCACATCAGGATGGGGCGTTTTTGGTACGAGACTGCTCCACCAACAGCAGCACTGAACCCTTGGTATTGGTTGTGTATCATGAGAAGAAGGTTTATAATGTAAAAATTCGGTTCATTGAGACCACAAAAAAGTACGCACTGGGAACAGGATATCGTTCAAATGATGTGAGTAGACTAAATTCAGAAAACAGTTCATAAAGAACCCTCCCCAACATTGTGCTTACTGTGACTCACTTTCTTTTTCCTCAGATGTTTGACTCTGTGGCAGACATCATCAAGTTCCACTCCATATTTCCAATAACACTCGTCAGTGGGAGAAACGTGACCGGAAATAAATACCCAGACAACTGTGTGCTGACGTTTCCGATAACTAAATTGGATGTTGAACGGCTGCTACAATAGCATGTGAACCTTGCCAGCAAAGATCTGTTGATATGTGACCAGTAACATTGACAATTTTTTTGTATTCATCCACAGATTTTGTATACAAATGCACTGGAGATGAATGTCAAAAGTATTTGTAACTCATTCATTTTTTTGATAATAATCATGTGTTAATGTTATATGTATTTTTAAAATGTATTTTTTAAATTAATTCTATGGGAAAATTGTTCTAAATCTTTTGGGGTCCAGTAATACAAAATCCCTCATAATCCTAATACTGATTTAACCGGTTTGGTCATAGCACAGATAATGTGGCAGGAATTATTGGACATAATGTGCTTTCTTTCTTGATTCTGTAAAATGCACTTTTTAATGATACAGCACAATTTATTTCAAAGATTTTTTCAGATGTCAGATAATAGTGATTTCGAGCCTAATCATCCTAATTTAATGTCCTCAAATTGTATTGTTTTGTAGCAGCAATCCAAAATACAGAGATTGTAACTGTACAATTATAAAATCAACAAAGCTGGAAGCAGATAGACTATTCTTTGGTCATTTTTGTTTTATAAATAATTTAAAACATATACACATATCTAGTAATAAATAAAGGAAATATTAAATATGAATCTATTATTAAGATAGTTGAATTAGCCTTCCGTTAAACATTGATCATGTAAGAACTGTAAGATATAGACTACTATGTCTATATTAGCTCACTACATACAGTAAGTAGTTTAACATTTTTATTTGTTTTTTTTTTCTCCTTGTATCATTTTCTTGGGCAAGAATTCAACTTCCAAGCCTACTGCCTTTTTATTTTATTGTATTTTATTTTTTATTATAATTATTTTTTAAGAATCCGACTTACTTCTTGCCTTTATTTTTAATTAGTGCAAAGCTGGTTTTCAGTCATGAACTACTTAGAAATTATATAAATGGAGCAGATACAATAGGGCGTTTCCACTGTCAGTACTCAGGTACTATAATGACAGTGAATGAATTATAGTGGGCTAGTTAGCAAAGTAACTAATGCTAGGTTTCAGTTAGCTTGGCTAAAGGGAGGACTGTTGCCATGCCAACAGTAAATCAGTAAACTGTAACTGATTGAGGACAGCAATTGAAGACAGATTGAAGACAGTGCGGTGGTGCTCTGAAGTGTGTTCACTTCAGGCCCTGCCTTCTCTACCCTGCGGTTGGGTGTAGGGAACTGGGGTGCTTAATGAGTCAGTAGTCAGCTGGCTCTTTCCCTCTGGGGGTAGTCTTCTTCCTCCCTGGCCCTTCTCCTCCTCCCACTCAGTCAAACAACACATCACACACACATGTAGGGTCTTGGGGGGGGGGGGTCTGCTCACTGTGCTGCATGATGTCCCATCCCTCTGAAGAAATTATGAAAAAATATATTTGTGAGTTACTGCTGTGTATGTGTGAGTTGCTGTTAAAGTTTTATGTTTGTGCGTATTCATTTATCAAACAGGAATGAGACAAAAACAACGGAACAAGGAGTTCAATTATTAAATTTAATTAAGCCATTTTCAAACAGTTTTTTTACAGATTAATCCGGGCGAAATACTGCATGTATCATCCAGTGTGTAACTGAATGGTGCATGAAGTATTCACTCTGTTTTTCTCAGTTACAGTTTCATATAGTCACCGCTTATCTATGTTGGTTACATCATATACAAACAAGAATTGTGCAAAACAACAGCTGGTGTCTGAATGACCTCGGAGCCTCCTGTTCTTATCGTTGTGTAGTCTTTCTCTGGAATCTGTTAGGGATAGAGACGACCCAAAAGGGCATCTTGGTCTTCTCATGTCATTTAATCAATTATGTTTATTTCATAGTCTAAGGCATATTGTCTCAGACAACTAGCATATAGCATGAATATATCCCTTCACCTCCTTTTTATTACATAGTCATTACGGCTCACAACACGTCACAGTACACATAGGGCCTTGGGGGGCAGGTATGTCACACTCTGGTTAGTGGGTGGAGCTGGTGAGGTGGCCCAACTTGTCTCCTCACTGCTGCCTGCTCTTCAATGTTATTTACATTTTAGACATTGAAGGCCTGGGGGGGGGGATGAGTGGTCAGTGCTCATGTTACATAGATAGATAGATAGATAGATAGATAGATAGATAGATAGATAGATAGATAGATAGATAGATAGATAGATAGATAGATAGATAGATAGATAGATAGATAGATAGATAGATAGATAGATAGATAGATAGATTTTATTACAGATTCGTAATCCACATCACATTAAAAAAAGAGACAAGAAAACAAGCAAAAAGAGAAAAATACATAAAAAAGTACATAAAAAGACTCATAAAAAGAATCTTTTAGGAGGCAGTCATACCAATGTTTCCAATAAACAGATGTATATCTTACTGCATTATATTTAATATTAGTCAACAATAAGATAATTCTATTATTGGACTCATTTAGTCGGCAAATACATTTATACATAAAATTCCTTAAAACAGCCATCAAAGAGCTGACATTAGTAGACACACACAGTTCATTTGCACTGCTCCATCTGGGCTTCTTTTATAAAAGTCTTAATGCATCGTTATAAGCCACCTTCAATCTCTGAAGGCTGTTTTTATAATTGCACCACAAGTGTATCGTATACAGTGAGGCACAATATGATTGAAACAAGTTAAGTTTAACTTCATCAGAGCAGTATCCAAATTTCTGAGATAAAACATTAGCTTGAACATATAACATTCGAACCTGACAATAAATGTCCTCATCATCTGATAGACGGTCTGTCAGCACATGACCAAGATATTTTACTTCATTTGAGATGCTCAATAAAATCCCAGACAACTTAAATTAGGGTAAACCCTATATTTGTCTTCTTTAGCGCGACATATCAGAATTACACTTTCTGATGGATTGAATTTAACATCATGTAGTTCACCATATACCAAACACACATTAAGCAGCTTCTGAAGACCAGCAAAACTTGGACTAAATACCATTAAGTCGTCAGCATACATCAAGTGGTTTACAACTGTACCTCCAACTATACAGCCAGTTCTACACAGGTTTAACTTCTTAGAAAGGCCATTCATATAAAAATTGAACAATACTGGGGATAGGATGCCTCCTTGCCTGACTTCATTACTGACCCAGAAGGGTGCAGACACACAGTTGTCCCACTTAACCTGCATGGTTTGATTGACATACCAATAAGACAGGCATCTTACTATATATTTAGGCACACCAGCTTGACTCATTTTTAGAAATAATTTTCTGTGGTTTACACGGTCAAAGGCCTTTGTGGCATCTAAGAAACACAGAAAGATCGTAGAGTTCTTGCTATTATAATTACTCAATATTTCCTTTAGGCCATATATGCACAGATCAGTGCCATGTTTAGACTTAAACCCAAACTGACTGTCTGTAGACATCACTATTTTTTCAAATCTTGGCAAGAGAATTAATTAAAAAAAATTTGACAGAATACTTGCAAGGGCAATGGGTCTATAATTATCAGAGCTGCCAACTTTTCCTACTTTGTCTTTAATCACAGGAGATAGAAGCACCTTCATCAAGGAGTCAGGAATAAAGCTATCTGTCCCTCCAATCTTAACCCTTAGGAGGTATTAGGGACATTTTGCGTTTTGTTTTTTTTGCCTGCCATTTTGTCTGTGCTGATTGAGCATAACTCAAACTTTCCAAAGGTTAATCATTTTCGACAAATTTTAGAACTGTCAAATCAGTTTGTAAAATTAGCCTAAATTAGCTTAGCAATTCAAAAACATCCACTGGTGATCTTAGGGACACAAAATGTCCCATTCAAAACCACTGAAACTTGCATTTTTGATCCTACATTTATCTTCACATGACCCAATGCAATCTTTTACATTAAGATTTTATTTTGGACTACTGACTTTGAATTTTTGATTTTTATATTTGTCCACCAGGTGGCGCTACTTTTTTACCATTCAATGCATGCATCAAAATTTCACACTTTTTACTGTTTTCTGCAAGGTTTTCTTGCTACTGAAATAATAAGTGTGTGTCACTATTGATGTTGGATCATCGTGTATGTGTGTGCACGGGCATGCATGTGCACGTGTGTGTGTGTGCGCGCCGTGTGTGTGATGTCCAACTTCAAGTCTTTTCTCTTTGAAGGCCAGATTCTGCATTATAAACCTAATTCAATAATAATAAACAATGAGGGACCTTTCAGTGCTTCAAAGAGGCCTCAGCAGCAAGAACCAAAACAAAATTGGACTTTGTTTTGGTTCTCGCTCAGGTAGATTATACACCTGCACTGCAGCCATGGCTATAGCATGAGCAGTAGTGCAGGATTAGCCCTTTTGGAGATCGCAAGATTTTACAGCACATGGCCTGGTGTTTACAGGTCAAAAAATGAATCAACTCAAATCTAAAAGGTGCTGCTGCAGGCCCCTCTCTCATCAGTAAATGTAGAAGTAAGAAGCAGCGTGAATTTTACATGCAAATATGGGAATTTTACATGGAAATATGGGAATTTTACATGCATTTTACACGCAAAGACCACCACAGTCTGTCCATTTTCATTCTCCGCTCTACCTTAGCTGGACTCTCACAGTCAGACAGACACATAGCTGTACAATCTCCCATCTCTCTCTCACCACTCTGTCTCTCACCCTCTTTCTCTTTTGCTCTATATTTTTACAGCACTTTTTGAGAAGGTGACATTTTTTGTCCTCAGAACCTCAAGTATGATTTTTTTTTTATTTGTCACTGCAGGAAAAACAATAACATGCATTGAAAAAACATATTGCTGCCAATCATTTACCCATCTCATAGCCTAATAAAAAAAATCAAATATTCCATTCATTTGCTTCCACCTATCCAATTCTACGTCACAGAGGGTCTGGAGCCTATCCCAGCTGCCATAGGGCGAGAGGGAAGGTACACCCTGCACAGGTCACCAGCCTGTCGCAGGGCCAAGACAGAGAGACAGACAACCATTCACATCGATGGGCAATTCAGAATCACCAAGTGACTTATCCCTACAAATTGCATGTCTTTGGACTGTGGTAGGAAGCTGGAGTCCCCTAAGAGAACCCACACAGACATGTGGAGAACATGAAAACACCACCCAGTAAGGCCCCAGGCAGAAGGTGGATTTGAACCCAGGACCTTTTTACCTTCTTGTTGTGTGCAAACAGTGCTAACCTTTGCACCACCATGTTCCTCTCTCTCTGTAAAATGTATTTTATGTAAATTATTTTAGTTGTTTGGATTTTGGAAAAAAAAACACAGTGGCGGTATGTAAGAAAACTGGCCTTTGAAGGGTTAAAATACCCAAAAATACATGTAATATTTGATATAGTTATTTCAATCTCAAGTAGTTTTAAAAGACTGGATCATTTTAAGTGGAAAAAATATTACTTTATAATGTTTTTTTTGGGGTAGAGGACAGTATATGTCCTTAGGATCACGAGTGTAAGTCTTTTACAAAACCTGATACTGTGGAAAAACAAAAAATGCATGAAAAAGAATGTTGCTGCCAATCAGTGACTCATCTCAGGGCCTAATAAAAATAATAATCCAATAGT
>JAMQGT020011736.1:0-59565 GCA_024447675.2 Pterophyllum scalare
TTTTTTTACTGTCCACCCGCTACTGCACTGCGTCCTAAAAAATTAAACTCTTGCAAAGGTACAGACATGAGCAGCGTTAGATCCCAGGCTGAACAGCTTCAGCGAGGATGAAAGGTGAGCTGTCTGATGCCAGGAGATAAACACTGCAGATCAAGAAGAACCTAGAAGACCCAGGCCTCAGTCACATTTCTTCATCCCCCAGAGAGGCGTGTAAGACTGCAACTCTGCTTCCTGGTCTCAACCCTGGGCAGTCAGGTTTTAATAAAATCACATTCAATCAATGTGCTCTGTCAGTGCAAGTGGCTCACCAGGCCTAAAATTACCTTCTGCCTCACGGTACATTGTATTTTTAAGATTTCTTTTTTTAGAGCTAAGCTTCAACTTTTATTTAGCCAACAAAATTTGAGCCCACTATTGGAACCTGCAGTCTCTGTACAACTGCAGCGAAAGCTTGGTCCACATTGCCTGCAATAAGTCTGACTCATTTGCAGTGGGTGTTAGACTCCACAGGGCTGCCCTTTGTCACTGATTCTGTTCATAACTTTTATGGAAAGAATTTCTAAGCATAGCCAAGTGGCGGAAGGCTTCTGCCTTGGTGATGTCTCATCTCTGATTTTTGTGGGTGATGTCCGGTTGGCTTCATCGGATGGTGGCCTCCAGCTCACGCTGGAGTGGTTCACAGCTGAGTGTGAAACAAGTCCAAGGCTATGGTTCTCAGGCAGAAAAAGGTGGAGTAAGGTTGTGATGTGGACTAAGGTCAAGATGGTGGTGCACAGCTGTGCAGCTGCATCCTGAGCTCCCAGTGTTAAGCCAGACTCCATCGTTTTTCCAGCTGGTCCTCCGACTGACCTCACCTGCCGAGTGTGTGTGTGTGTGTGTGTGTGTGTGTGTGTGTGTGTGTGTGTGTGTGTGTGTGTGTGTGTGTGGTAGGGAGTGTTGTAGATCAGCAGTTAGTATATAGGCCACTGTACCTCTGCCTGATTTACTGCAAACTAAATTGGCTTTGTGTGCTCACAAATGACTGCTCAGCAAAACATCCAGGCTGTCATATTGTGAACCTTGCAGATGACACAGCAGTGGCTGGATGCAACGATAACAACGGTGAGGAGGCATGTGTATATGTTTGTATGTATGTTGAACAGTTCCACTTAATTAGTTTGCCAAAACTTAATTTTCTGCATTTTAGATATTGGCCACTTAGATCTCCACCCTTTCTGATTCCTTGAGTTAAGAAAATCTGCCCACTTAAACCCTGTGGGAGCACTGAAAATAATGAAGTGGTTGAGGACTAAACAGAAAAAGGGGGAAAAGCAGTAAACAAAAGGGTCAGAGCAAATAAAGAAAGTGCACCATCCAACACTTTGTCCAGGAAGACTTATCAGCTGACTGAGAGTGACCATTGCTGCAAACCCTGCACTTCCTGGAACAAAACCATCACTTAATAATTTAAAATTAAGGCTTTCCAGGCCTGCTATTATTAATGAATTACTCAGACACCCACTCACTCACACACATACACACAGTGATCATTACTACATTATTCAAAGTGTTTAGTAGAGCTGAAATGTCTTTTGTAGGAAAACAATTCATTTGACATGATATTTGAACATCATAACTTTAATTCTCAGCAAAAAGACACCAACAGAATAAAGACCAATAAAATCAGCATATTATTCAAACTGCCTTCACTGTAAATCTAAAATTCACAGAGTTTTTAATTAGTTAAAAGCTGCATTTTGACATGCAGGCACACATACATGAGTTATTCCGGCTGGTTAAACCTTTTTTTGCTGTGTAACAGTGTGAGAAATGGGCTGAACAGATAAAAGAGATTGTGGCGTCTGGGCACTGATGCACACGGAAACACAGCAGAGTTGATATCTGACAGGAGGGGGAAGCCAAGTAGGCATCACATTCACAGCCAAACATGCAGAAAACACTCAGATCCAAAGTCAGACTGCTGAGAAAAACCTGGGAGCTGCTCAGAAAACTACAGATTCCCACTGATCTTTTCTCTACACTGTACATATCTCTTTCAGTTTTTCAGCTGCCAAACAAAGGCAGCACTTCACTCAGACTTCTATTATCAAGGATTCTAAGTTAAAGGAACAGTCAGACTGTTTTGTTTTTTTCTCTCTTTTGAATACTCCTGGTCCATTATTAGTATTTAAATTATAAACTGTCAGCAGAGTAAGGTAGCATGCCAGCAGAGCACGTTCCATCAGTATTATATAATAAAGTCTACCTGTCCAGTTTGGGTCACTAATTTCACTGACATCTCGAGGCAAGTCTAGATGCCCCCTCTGACCAGTGCTCATCACCCTTATGTTTTAAATGATCTGACACCACCAGACACCACCAACTCTAAGCATCAAAGTAAGGAGCACCAGTTTAGCTCACTGGGTTGAGCAGGCGACCTATATGCTGTACGGCTAATGCGGAAGCTTGACTGAGGTCATTTATTCCACGTCTTTTATCAAAGTCTCAAAACCCCAAAGCAAACAAACAAACATCAAAGTAAACAAAGGAAATAATGTGATGCTAGTAGAAGTTACATCATTCAAGTATCTCCCCACTCCTGAGAGGAGGCAAGCAGAGTTAATAGCGCACACGCTCACATACACAGTAGATAGAGGGAGAGATGGAGCAGCAGAGGATAGACAGAGAGAAGGTGGGTCTGCAGCAGGAGGACAAGAGCCCTGTTCTGCCTGGTGGCAAGCAGCACCTTGCTGACATGGGATCATGGTCACCACGTGGCTGCTCTCTAGAGTTCTGCCCTGGGCCCTCAGCTGCATGTCATCCCTGCTCTTTATCTCCCTGACGTCTTGTCTGTCTTCCCATCTCTATGTGGCATTAGAGAGCAGTAATTGTAATAATCAAGTTGCTGCAGATGATGTTTATCGTGCAATGCTGATTTTCTGTGATTCATTATTGGCAGGTAGCATCTCCAGGCTGGGACTTTTGCAGGTTAAGTTTGGGCAGAACAATATGAATAGAACAAATATGGCCTTCAACAAAAACTAGAAAGTTTCACAATTTAGCAATGACGGTACCAAATTTCATACTTGCAGGTGACATATTTTCGTAGTTGTTGAATTATTGGAGGTGTTACAGAGCCTTTTTACTTCACTGACATGCAAAACCCACAAAATATGATTATTTACCCTGACTGGGGTATGCACCAGGTTTCATTCGTTTTCAAGCATCCCTACCCTCAAAACAACAACTTCTTCTTTTGTGGTGATTCACCATGCTACCAGGTTACCGCCAGTTTTCACAATAAAAAAACATCATATTCTGGCTCTTCCTCCTTACCTCATGCCTCATCTTCTGAACTGAAGTCAGGGCTGTAACACACAAAAACAAGCATAAACATGCATATTTATTCCCAATATTGTTGTTACTTATTGTCAGCAGATCAGGCATGCGACCCTCCCGTCTACAGACAGCAGACAACGGGCTGGCTTAACAACAACAGCCGGTTATGAGCTAACGTTATGCCAACTAATGTGAGGCTCAAGAGTTCTAAAAATCACACTTTCCTCTAATAAACAGTTTGTTTACATCCTCACATCATATAAGAGTTTATTAAGCACCAACAATGTTGCATCCACTTCAAAGAAAGTTTCACAAACTCCGGTTAACAGCATCTAACAGCAGCGCTTACTGACAAAAAATTTCAGGATATCCTCAACAACTCACCTCAGTATCACCGCCATCAACTCATCAACACGTACTGGACTCCTTTCACAGTTTTGCAGCCTCCCCCAGAGTAAATAGATGTGGACAGTTGAGGTAAGCAGAGGACTGACAGCCTGCACTCATTACAGATGAACGACAGCCAGAGTTTGTGAGGTGCAAAACATAAAACACTGCAAAAATGTTATTGACACACTTGTTTTTATTCCTGATTTATTGCTAGGTGTTGATATTATTCAAATATGTTAAAATATAGTGTATACAAAGAAGTTTTTATACCTAAACAGTAGAAGAAACACACCAGTTGGTTATGGCTGGTAGGCCTCCACTTTTGGGAGGAGTAAGAAAACAGAATTCAGTTGACTGCAATCTACTGACATCTAGTGGTGATATTTTACACACTCTACTTTTAATAACTGACTTTTTAAAAACTTAGCTTAGAGACATGCTGCATATAAACAGTGCTGATAAAAAAGCCGGGGGGGGGGACAGAGTATGACCACTGATTCTTTTTTTAAAGCACTAAAATACATTAAAAAGACAACAGCCTCAATCACCTCGAAAACAGGATTTATAAAAATCATTATTTATCAAGTAAATTGGCTCTCAGGACATATTTTGAGAACCCTGGGGTTACAGGATAGCATCCAGTGTTTATGCACACTAAAATATAGAAAGAACCTGGGGGCATGCCTTAGATTTTCAAAGGTTTAATGAAAGAAATGATGAATGAGAGATTAAAACCTCTAAACACCAGCTGTGTGTAACAGCAAAATGTTTGCAGCCTGATGACTGGCTTCTGTTAGGTTCTAAAATAATTATCTAATCATGCAGTAAATCTTTCCTCATTTAATTGAACTGTTTAAGCTTCAGTCAGTTCCAGATTAGGATGACCCGATGACCTTTCAATCCCACTCATGATTTAATCTGAAAGAAAAGATTTGGAAAGCTTAAGGGTGAAATTGTTTCCAATAAATACTTACTCTTTACAGTTAACACTGGGATTATGGCCGCCCTGTCTTCATATTAAATCCTATTATGACTGTATTCCTTTAAAAAGGAAAATAAAAAAGCACCCACTGCTGTTGGACAAGAGGATTTTCTGAAAGTTTTTGTCCCAGGTGGTGGACTGTGCAAAACTAGCAGACTAAATGAAAGATGGCAGTGAAGCATTGCACCATCACCCCGTCTGTCTCCACAGTAGGGGATTTGAAGGAAAGTATGTGGATCCAACATGGTCTCAGTCTGTTTATCAGACCTGAAAAGATGCAGCATGAACCTGAACTACATTCTTCCACTTGAGTTGAGCCTGGAAACCCAGAAACAGACAGGAGGAGACTCTGGGGAGTTCATGTCTGTACTGTATGGCTGATGCGCCTGTCTTTCTCCCCCCTGAACTGTATGGGAGGGCTGCGTGCACACAAACATGTTTATGTTGTTGTGCTGAAAAGCTGTGCAGCCCTCCTCACTCGCCTCTCTTTCTTCTATAATTGACCAGATCTGCCAGTAGCTGTCTTTTGCTGCTCCTTCTGTTGTGAGAGATAGGCCTTTATTGTTTTCTTATGAGGGATAAATCTGTCTTCTCCTCCTTGCTTCATCCACTTTGGAAGCTCTGACGTCTTTTTTATCTTCAGTAATAAAGTCAGAGGCCTGAGTGAGGCCAGAAAGACATCATACACCACCCTAATCTATGCATACATCCTTTGAAAAATGGACGGCTATGTACAGTCCTGTGGAAAACCTTTAGGTCCCCATCCATCCCACAACACCATCAGGCACATATATATATATATATATATATATATATATATATATATATATATATATATATATATATATATATATATATATATATATATATATATATATAAATGACATTCTGCATGTTGGCAGCGAGTCTGAATAAAAGCAAAATTGGCTTTCAAACTATACCAACTTCAAGGTCAAAGTGTGTTCACGCCAAATATGTATTAATTTTTTTTCTGTGAAGTTCATTTCTAAGTAGCTATCCCTGGCATTACATGTTGGTTTGTCAGTACCAATATGACCTATAGCATAGTGGTTTCCTAAAGGTTATGTGAGTCTGTGAAATCCATCAAAACTTTAGGAATCTTTTTTTTTTTTAAGGGCCTCAAAGAAAAAAGTTTGACAGGTACCCCAGCCATGCTGCATAAACAGGTAAGAAACTGACAGAAAAATTAATTACGCTATCTGCTAGAGGCTGGGGAATCTGTTGGTTATTGGTGTTTTAATACATCAGTGGCCCCCCTCCCCTTTTTTTTCTATTATTATCATAGAGTGAGTGTGTGTGTGTGTGTGTGTGTGTGTGCCCATGTGCCTATGTATGTTCCTGTGCACATGCGTGCCCATGTTCATGCACTCGTGAAAGCATACTTGTGAAACCTACAAAATTTAACATAGTGAGCCCAACTCATCAGAATATTTTTTTCCTTTCCCTTTACAAAAACAAAAATAAATAAATAAAATGAAATAAAATCCATCCAGACCCCTAAAAAAGTGTCAAAAACCAAAACAGTCAGTGTGGTGAGTCCAAACATCACAGAACTGTATGGCAACAAGAACCCAAGTGTCTGCAGCCTGCATCAAAGGCCAAGAAGCAGTGGGAAAACGCCGTGCCAGGACAGAGACATGCAGGAAGGTGTACATCAGTGTCTGAGGCCCTCTACAAAACCAAACAGAGGCTGAGAGCACAACCCAGTCCCACGCAGGCCGCACGGGCACCCAGGAAAGGAGCTCAAAGCACCACACAGGCCAAGGGACAGTGAAAGACCCAAAGCCCAGGAGGCACAACAGCCAGGACAGCCCAGGCGCCCAGGCACAGCCCCAGCAGCACGGGACAACCCTGCCCACAGGACACCCACCCAAAGATTGTTGGACTGCTAACAAAGAGTAGAAATAGGAAGAAACTTGTTTCAAGACTTGTCTAACAGCAGGAAGACCCAAAGCTTCAGATACTGTTAGCCTAGTCTAGTAGAAAAATGGCCGTAGATAGCCTATAGCTGGTTTTAAAGAAGTCTATAGTAATACTGTTTATACTGTTTGGGCATGAGGAAAGAGTGGTGGCCTAGGTGTTAGCCTTACTTGCTAAGCCTATAAAGATCAAAAACACAAGGAAGCTGCTTGCCAAGCTTAGATACAGTCATTTTATGGTTTCTTAGATTACTTCCCTTTTTTGTAATAATTTTTAATAATGAAATTATTTTGAGTTTTAGGGTCTTGGTTGGACAAATGATCTTACTCATATCATTTTATCTAAATGTTTTCTATAGTCAACTTTTATTTGTGTAGTCAGAGTGCTTTCAAGGCACCTTTGACACAGAAAGAAAAATAAGAATGAAAATCAAGAGCCTCTAAAGTATCAGGGACTCAAACTGTGCATGCACATGCTTCAAGAAATTAATAGACACAACAGAATGTCTGAGTATTCTCTTTAAAGTGAGCTGCTGCTGCTGTTGTTGTTGTTGTTGTCACCCCCGCGCTGACAGTCTGAGCTGATCCTGTTTTACGGAGCCTGTGTTCTGTGTAGCACAAACCACTGCTGTGCACCCTTGGGCAAATGAAGATGCACTTTTGTAGTTTTGTATCTTTTAGCAATCAGCTGCTACAGACAAACAGGGTAGCAGTATGTGTTCCTCTTGTAATCCTCACACAACCCCGTCCCAACACAAACTGAGCCCTCACACAGAATCTCAGCTCTTGTTATCATCTCCAGACTGAATGTATGTAGTCTATGGAGAGTTTTTATGTTTTTGTGAGTCAGTGTGTGTGTGTGTATATATATATATATATATATATATATATATATATATATATATATATATATATATATATATATATATATATATTTTTTTTTTTTTTTTTCATTTCGAATATGGCTGAGACTTCAGGCTGTACTGAGATTTCAGGATGTGGACCACATTGGAAATCTTTATTTAATGTTATTTGTATATGTTTAATTCCATCTAAAAAAATAAACAAAATTAAGATTAGTTTTACCAGATTTTCAGCTCGACGGAGAAGTCAGCTGTAACAGCAGTCTGTTAGGCTTCAGTAAGTAGGTCAAAGGTTGCAGGTCAGTAGCTCTCTCTTTCTCTCTCTGTCTCTCTCTCTCTTTCACTAAACCTGTTCCTTCTGAAAATATTATTATTAAAATAAATAAATGAGCGAAAAACAAAATGAAAAAAAAACAATCAAATAAAAACTAAAAATTAAATAAAAATGTAAAAAATAAATAAATAAATTGTAATTTTAAAACAAAAAATTAAAATTAAAATGAAAGCAAAAATGAAAAAAAGAGAAAAAATAAAACCAAAATAAATTAATAAATATTTGTAAATAAAAATAAAAAATACATTGAAATTCTTCTTAAAATTGCTCTCCTCATTTCCTTCTTAGGCAACTGTGATCTGTCTGTCTGCTTTGCAACCTTCAGGATTCATATACCAGAAGAGCTTCTATGGACCTTATCCCCCTGTGTTTGGGGTCTATTCAGGACCCCTCCCCTCTGTGTATAAACTGTATTATTATTCAATTAAAGTTTTACAAAGAAAAAGATTAAGTAACTGAGCCCGCGAATTCTCTGTCTTTTGCGTTTTCAAGCAACTATAAGTTACAAGATTGTCTGTGTAGAATAACATTCCACCAAAATCAAATCTTCTTGCTGATCAAAAACCTTCCTGCTAACACGATAGTACCACTTACTGAAAGTGTTCGCTTTAGTTTCCCAGAGGCTGAACGTTATAATTCCATGCAGCCGTGTGCCCTGGAGTCCTTCTCGTTGTGTTTCATCAGTCGCCAGGTGGTCTTCATCATCAGATTTGTCATTTTCTGTTTTTATCCAGGTGCCTTCGGTCTCAGCCATATTCGAAATGTAAAAGAAAAAAAATATATATATATATATATATATACACTGACTCACAAAAATGAAAGAATGAGTTCTCTTTTAATTTGTTTTATATTCAATAAAAAAATAAATCCCCCCTGAGTGACACACAAGCACACCCTGACATACAATCCATTTTTCCCCCTAAATGAAATATTATTTTTCAATAAAAAAAAAAAACATAAAGACAAAACACTAACCACCCAAGTGACACACAAACACACCCCTGACATATCCCCCATTTATTATTATTATTATACAATTATATTTAATTAATTAATTTAAAAAAAAATTGAATGACCAGATATATTTTAAATATTACTTATCTATTCTATAGATCTTTATCTATTACTGATAAGATCTTGACATGCATTTGACAGAAAGTAGGACCTTATTTCTCTCTCTGTAGTCTAACGCCCGCTGCAGTGGCATTTGCAAATTTGTCTGCTAATATAAAAACTCTCCATAGGCTACATACATTCAGTCTGGAGATGATAACAGAGCTGAGATTCTGTGTGAGGGCTCAGACTCTGTGTTGGGGCGTTGGGTTGTGTGACTACCCTAAAAGAGTCACTACAGTGTACAGTACAATCATTATATGACTTTTATCCAAAGTTAGGCTGGAGTAAAAGAAAAAAAATCTAAAGTATTTATTTTTAAGGGAATAGTTTTTTTATTTTGTATATTTTGTTTTCTTTGTTCCTTTGAAAGATATTTGTGCAATAAAGTAGTGCAATAAAAACAAGTGCAAAGTTCAGCCTTTTGTTATTTGCCCTGTTAAAATCCATTTTAATTAGTATGATTATTTTTTTATGATTTTTTTTATTTACGTGTATTCATTCTCTTTCTCTTGACACTACTTGCTTTAAAGATAAAACACATTTTGGGGTCAACGTGAAAGAAAGGCAGGTGTGAAATGTAAAAGTGAGATCAGAGGTCAAATGTGACATATATTTGGATGCAAACTATAATGTGATATTGGAGAATCCCCATATACCAGTATCATTTCCTATATGTTGCCAATACAAACAATGGAAGTAAGAAGCATAGTATTAATGAACTCTATACAGCATTATCACTTTGACCTACTACTTTGGGGTCAGAGGTCAAATGTGACCAAACATTTTAATTCTTTATATGATACTTTCTATATGTTCAATATCTTATAAATGAGCTGCCTAGTTAGTTAGAAATATACTGTAGTATAATATTATCTGATAAGCTCAAGTTATTCATGTCCAGTTATTTACAAATTAATACCTATTATCGATTATCTACTCCCACATAATGTTTGTGTAATCAAAGTAAACACCTGTCATACTACCCCTGTTACCTCCTGAGCTGGAAGATCGAATGTTTCAATCCCTGGGTCCCCTAGTCGGCATGTCAAAGCATCCTGGGGCAAGATACTGAACTGTGAGTTGCTCCATAAGAGTGTGTGAATGTTAGGCTGTCATAGAAAAAAGGTTTTGCAGGAATAAAGTGCACTGAATTGTTTAAATTGAGTAGAAAAACACTATATAAGTACAGTCCAAGAAAACACCAGTTCATAAGTACAATTGTTTACTACGACAAAATCAGTCACTAACATGCAACCTAGGGTCTCCTGGGCTACAAGCACTTATGAACACCCTTATGGTCGAAGATGATGTTTGTTATGGGCAAACATTGTTTGTCACAACAGAGCACTACTCAAGTTCAGATTTGACAGGCCATTCCTACTAATCACACCCCTGCAGATCTCACTGTCACTGGCCATGTGAGCATTGAAGTCCCTCCATTAGGACTTCGGTGCTCCTACTGAGGCCCCCGTGGTGACTCCAAGAATGCTGGGTACTCTGAACTGTCATTTGGCACCTAAGTACAAACATGGGCTTCTTCCCTGCCAGAAAAGTGATGTTCCATGTCCCAAGAACTAGTTTTTATAGCTGGGGATCAGACTGCTTGGGCCTCTATCCTCAACCACTATCCAATGCACATTTCACCAGACCCCTACGGTACCTCCTGATGCCTAGGATGTAGGTTCAATGTACATCGGAGGGCAGGCCCATGTTGCTTCTTCAGACAATGGCCAACCGGGTCCCACGGGCTAAGGCCCGGCTACCATGCGTTCTCCCTGGGCCCTTCCTCTGGCCTGTCACCCAGGACCAATTTGCCTTGGGAGACCCTATCAGGGCCAAATGCCCCTGACAGCATAGCTCCTGGGATCACCTTGGCCAACAAACCTCTCCAATACGATAAGTTGGCAATTTGTGGAGAGATGCTAACAACTTGTGATTGACAAGTAATTAGCCAACGAGCATGCGGTTTCATGGTCTGATGCATCCCTTTTAAAATCTGGTTTAAAAACACCAAATGCTCATCTTTTCTGTTCTTTTGTTTTTTCTTATTTAGTCATACTCAAAAGTCATGAACTCTTATGTTCATGCATTTTCTGAAAGCAATCATCATTATTACCTCATAATCACTTAGACAAAAGATGGCTGAAGCCACCATGACGTCAACCGTTGTTTTTGATGTCCAGTTATGAATCTTCAGTGGTAGTGTTTTGGCTGCCGTTTTGTTTTGTTTTGTTTGTTTGTTTTGTATGGAGCCAGGAGTTACCTTATATGGAGGAAAGGTGGAGTGCTAAGTTGCCAGCTATCATGAGCAAGCTTGGTGAGAAA
Organism: Pterophyllum scalare; assembly: GCA_024447675.2. Lineage (NCBI taxonomy): Eukaryota > Metazoa > Chordata > Actinopteri > Cichliformes > Cichlidae > Pterophyllum > Pterophyllum scalare. The sequence goes on from JAMQGT020011736.1 coordinate 11,269, forward strand.
GCAGCATTGAGAAACTGTACACAGATATCGGCTAATTAGTACAAGACTAATAAAATACTAGAATTTCAGTCACCAAAACTGAAGCACCAACTTACTGGACAGTCTGCACTGCACAGCAAGCCATAATGTTACTCCGATAATGCCATTAAATTCAACAAGAGTACAAACGTGCTAGAGAGATCAAGTGGCAGGGGTTAGGCATAGCAGGCACTAATCTGCTGCAGCTGTATATGTCAGGACACCAGTCAATAAAAGTAGCCACACCTGTAAGTCCAGTATCAAAATATTTTTTTAAAAAATAACCCATTGAGAGTTGATAAAAGGACATTTCTATTAATACTGTAGAGGCCATAACAGTTTTTTGTACCAGGTTGTAAACATGTTTTTAATTAATGCTTTTTAATTTAATTTGGGGGTATTTTAACATGGGAGTTTGAAACTGACAGTCACCTTTTTATCCAGTTGTGTCTGGCAGACTTTGTCCTAGTCACTTGTCAATAAGCTGTCTTATCTTTGCTGTCCTCCCAGCTGACACACTGTACACTGTCATATGCATCTGAAGCAGCTGTGGGGTAAGATTTGGTTCTTAAATCAGTGTAATGATTCTGATGGCACTGTTGCAGTTTTACTTTAAGTCCCACAAAGATCAAAAACAAAAATAGAAAGACTTTGTTGTCAGCAGTGTGATGTGCTGTGTGTTTATTTTCGTGTTTGATTTGGGACCGATTTCAGCAGTTTGCATCAGAGGTTTGAAAGTTGTGCGTTGAAAGATTGCCTTTTCAAAAACAATGTTTTATATAGGTCTGATCTCTGGTGTTCCACACATGGTGGTATGACTTGTTTACTCTGCAGGCATTCATGTAGATCAACTTCATAAGTCAGTAATGTAGTTAGTGGCAGATTACTGTGAAACATCAAGGAAAATTTTTTGGTTTACTCTCTTTTAATGGCTTCTTGTGGTCTCCCTTGTGCAGGGGTGGTGTGCATTGACTGGGAGTGAAGCCTGCAAACAGGAGAAGCACTTGCCAAGCCAGGAACAGACGCAGGCCTGGACAATTTGAAGGTTCCCACATTTTGCCCACATTGAGAACGTTTTGAGTCTCTGACCATGCATAATATTAAAGCCGTAATAACATGGTGACAGCTGAGGTAAACAGTAGACTGACAGCCTACACTCACTACAAATGAACTGCAGCCAGAGTTGTTTGCCCTACAGTGGCCACCATAGCTAGGATTATGAACTTGAATGGGAGGGTAAGAAATCTGAAAACAATGAAAAAAAAGAATCTTTCACTTTTGTTTTCTGTCACATCAACAATGAACACTCTTTGCCTTTGGAACCCATGCATGCCCCTGCACCCAAAACCCCATCACCTGTAAAATAAAGAGGTGATTTTGAATGCTTGGTGTCATGGGCCTTCTCCACTGATTGTTTTCTCCCCATCATTTTGGTTAAGGTTGATCGTACTTTAATTTCCAAATAATGTTGTTCTAGAACTGGCCTTTTTTTTAGTCTTTTTATTTTTATTTCTTTATGGGCTAAATCTGATTTGGTATTTACATTGTTGAAAATGTTTGGATCTTGTAGCGAACCCTTTGTCTTTGCTCTTTTGCAATATCTAAGTGCATCTTTTATGATAGACTTGGATAATGATGTGTTCTTCACTTGAATAGATGTTCTAAAGGGGGTTTTCTTTATCACAGAAAGGATCCTACTGTTGCCTTGCATGGATGTCCTGGGCGTTCTATGTTGCAGAGCGCAACATTATGTTATTGGTTTTTAATCTACCAACCTGTTGAGACAGGAGACTGGGCATAAACGTGGCTGCAGTTCATCAGTGGGGTTCAACTCTTTAAATTAAAACTGAGAGTTTGCACTTAAATTTCATATTGACTGTTCATTTTCATTATATGTATTGTAGTGGCAGAGTCAAAAGTATGAAAACAACTTCACTCGCCAAACATTTTGAGATCAAATGGGTCAATGACTGTTCTTGGTTCTATCCTCTGGATGAGGCATTTATATACAAGTAAGCTGTATATCAGTCTTTCAGGCTTTGAATTGATAACAGATTAAATGGATAAAGCACCCAAATCACATCAATGAGATTTTACTCCAATGTTGAGATTTCTGCCTCCAGCCTAGTATATGACAATTTAGAAACTCAAAAGCACTGCAAACAGTTTTCACTGAAGCTACTTTGTACTGCAGTTTCCAGTGAAATCTGCTCATGGGGAGGTCATCCAATCATGCATATGTCCATTCAATTCAATTCAGTTTTATTTATATAGCAGCAAATCACAACAAACAGTCGCCTCAAGGTGCTTTGTATTGTGGGTAAAGACCCTACAATAATACAGAGAAAACCCAACAGTCAAAACGACCCTCTATGAGCAAGCACTTGGCGACAGTGGGAAGGAAAACTCCCTTTTAACAGAAAGAAACCTCCAGCAGAAGGAGGCTCAGGGAGGGCAGTCATCTGCTGCGACCGGTTGGGCCGGTCATCCTAAAAAAAAAAAAATTTTTTTAAAAAGCCCTGTGGTTTGGCTTTGGTTTCAGACAAACAGCATCAGTGTGCCCGGGTTCAAAGCTCCGTGCTTTCTTAACACACCACTATTAGATGTAACATGAAGCACTTACCATGGTGATGAAGAGTGCAGCTACAGTAAAATTAGATTATTTGGGTGAAAAAAAAATACCAATAAAAACAAACACACACATTTAACTGCAGAGCACTGAGGTGACCCCTGACTCTCAGTGAAATCCCTGAGGTTTTTGTAAATCGTGATGAGCGACTGTGTGTGAGAGAGAAAATAATATGTTTTTAATTGAATACATTCATTTCTTTAAACATTTTTTCCTTTAAGGAAAGACAGAATTTCATTCAATCCATTTCATAAACCACTTATCTGAGTCAGGGGCAAGGCCAGGCAGGTGGGGCCTGGATCCCAGCTGCCATACCCTGAGAATATACTTTTTTCTTACAATTTTTTTCTTCTGCTCAGTATAAAATATCACAAAACCCAACATGGCAGGCAGGGTAAAGCAGAGCTGTCATTAATATGCACAGACATACACACAGAGAACAAAATGAACTGAGGCTGTTTGCTTTAAACCTGGGGACAACAAACCCCACATCCATTAAATAGGACAAAAAGGCTTTTAGTCATGCTTATAGATTACAATCCTTCCTATTTTCATTACACTGAACAAAACCAAGCCTTAAGAGGTGTACTACAAAGACCGACGGATAGGGTGGTGAGGTTTATTGAGTTTTTAGTGTTAAGAACATAGCTCTGTTCAGTTTTGTTTAGTTTGTGGTACATGGTGGCTCAGCAATTATCACATCAAGGCAGTCTGGGCAGGGCCAGTGATTCTTTTAAGTCACTGATTATTTTCCCAACCACTTGGTTTAAGTGCGATATAGATTCTGACAGAGCACATTTTACACATGCAATCTGTTCAGCCGTAACTTACTAATGAAGCGGTGTAGCATTTAGTTACAGAGAACAAGAGAAAATGGAAAGAATGTATAAATGTTTTTGTGCTTGATCTGAATATGCTGTCAAATCAGCTTTATGCTTTCAGAATTGCAGCTGATAGAACACAGATTAGAAGACTGGTAAATTTACTTGCAGCCCATTTATCACAGTGAACTAATTTCACTTTGACTACTGAAATGTTTGCACTTTTGCACGGCTTACTGACCATTTGACCGTAACACTTTCAGCCCTGAAACTGACATCTGTTTGTCTGTTTGCATCAAATTACTATGATTACCGTGAGTGAAAGAAATTCAGTAAGGGTAAATGTGGCAAGTGTTGATGGAAAAGGGCTTAAAATCTGCAGGCTAATAGAAAATTTGCAAACCTGATTAAACAATACCAACTTAAGCTCACTGTTAGTGCCTATCACACTTTCAGTTTAACTCTCTTGCGTGTGAATCGGCGGGATGCGCTCCCACTGCTTGGTATGGAGGCTGATGGACTGCTGTAGGCTGGGAAGGGGTCACGTGCGCGCTCCTTGTTTGTTGTCCCGGGAGTCTGTGATGCCAGCAGCTTCTCAGCTCTGTCCTGCTCCTTCCAGTTAGTCCCCCTGATGGCTTCACTGGAGTTTGTGCAGCTGCGTCCACACTTCTGCTTTTTTTCCCAGCGTTTCTCGTTTGGTACTGGCCTTCTCTTTGCCACCCTTTGCTGGCACAGCCTCGAATGCCAACTGAGTGGATCCACTGGCACACCTCAGTCTCTTTCTGGGGGACTCTGGCCTTGTGCTGGCCTTCCTCTTCTTTGCAGACATGCTGCAATTTTCTCCCAAGCTGTGATTCAGTTGGGCGGTGGTGCCACAGCTCTTCACAAATTAGATAAACCCAGTTATTATCAAGCTGCATGTACTGCAGTGATTCCTTAATTCTATCATCAGACTATGTCCAAAAAGTCTGTGTGATGTTCAGTGTCACTGAGTTTTAATGTTCAGCATTTTAAAAATCTAAAATAAATCAATCAATACAAAAATAAATGACAGTTTGGAGAAAGACTGCAGTTTAGTTTCAGGCCTGTGACAGGACACAACCATCTGCCTGCAGTCACACCCTCAGCACCGGTGGAAGGTACCTGTGTACACTTACCCAAGTACTACACTTAAGTACAATTATTCCAGGTCTTTACTCAAGTAGTTCTACTTTCTCCACCTTCTACTACACCATCACATGAAGCATTTAGCATTGTAGAAGCTACTTTAAGAGGAAATAACCTCAACAGAGACACTAAGGTGCTGATGTATGTAATTGTAAAATTGAATTAGTATAATTTTTATTTAATAAAATAACATATACAATATAAAACACCCAGAAGTGCACACAAGTGTTTTTATTGTTTAACTTGAGTTCAAATGTGAATACAGGCCCTGGTAACAACACTTTAAACAAATTACTGACTCTGACAGCCGAGCTGTGAAATCACAGCACCGTCATACTGCAAATGAACTCCATCTGATAACGTGACAGAAGTCTGTCAGTGAGTCCTAAAATTGTATTAAAACGTGACGAATCTAGCAGTGAAAATACATTCAATCTGAGTAAATCGTCTTGTTGATGAATGCTATTGAAAAAATGACGGTTGAAGAAATCAATCCATCAAGATGATCCCACACTGCTTCACTATTGTTGGTTCTTGCCTCTGGGGAGGCCAGTCCATAACTGACAGTGTTGCACTGTATGTTTTACAGCTATGCTTTCACTAGTGCTGACCACCACACCACCCGACTAGGGGGTTATTCACAATTATCAACAATTCCCAAAGTGTACAAAGAGTACTCTTTTTCAGACCCCCCCCCCACACAAAAAAAAATGTTAACCTTTTTTCATGACATTTCATTTTACCTGGTTCTTTGGTATTTTAAGCAACAGTAAGTATTAAAAACACATCCTGGTGTTGAAAAATTCTGGAAATATATCAATATATCAAACATACTTTTTCCTATCTATATAACAGACTTCCAGTCTGTAGAAGTCTATGGGGAAGACTGTCTGCCCTGACCACTATAAACACTTGCTGAGTTTATGGGCTCAGGCACTTATTTGGGGTCACATTGAACAAAACATTAGGTCCATTTTGTAAATTTTGGTCAGAAAGGACGCTGATCCAGGAATGGCTCACTGGTTAATGAAGGCATGTGATTTCACAGTCAGATCCACCCCTCTCTTGTCACATCTGGTTTTAAAACATCAAAATGGCAAAAACATTCATCTTTAGGTTTCATAAGGGGAGCAGTGAGGGACATCAGAGTGTCTATGTCCTTCTTTGATACTGACGGGTTCTCACATACAACTCTTTTTTTTAAATTTTTAATTCAACTAAGCAACATCCTGCTTCACTCTCTGCTGCACATTCAGCACCTGTAGTGGGAATATGTAAAACACTAACCTGGTCTTGGATTGTTGTGCTCGATGGGCAGGTGTTGTTGTCTGCTTATAAGTTTTATTATCATACCACTGCTAATAACTGCATATAGTTCTGTCACTTACAGCTCACAAAGTAGAATTGATCTTTATAATTATTCTATTTGACTTAGATAATTAGAATATAATCTTTATGACACAATAGATCTCTTCTTTGTGTCCTAATAACTGACACAGAGACAAACTATTTTATAATACTTTACATAATTTTTACAAGTTGTCATAAATTATCAGATGCCTTTATAAGAGTTTTCTGAAGCGCTATAAATGCATTGTAGTGTCATATGTCTGTGTAGGTTTTTCAGTCATCCAGGTCATAGTAGTCTGAGGAGCTTGAAAGAGGTGATGAGAGGTGAAACGTCTTCAAGAAACAAAAATAAGTCCAGTCGCCCCTTTTTCAAGCTCCAGAGATGCATTGTAGTGTCCCACAAATGTGTTTAGAATACACGAGTAACCTTAAAAAAACATTAACATTAAAACTGTGCATTCTCCCCTCAGACTGTCTGTTTGAATGGCTTACTGTGAAGCATTCGGTTTTTTGTGGTTTCACACAGTTAAGCAGGGGAACACTTTTTTTTTAAGTGTAAGTGTTCCTTTAAATGCTTCGCATAAATAAGGAGGGCTGCGGACATGCGCGCTCCGCTCACTGGAAAACTAAATGCGTCAACTTCTGTGGGTTGTGTGGAGTGTGTTGCGTTTTTCCGTTCTTTGGAAGTGTATCGGATATGGTAAGGAATGAAACTGTAATTTATTTATTTTTTTTCCGCAGTTACCTGAGGCGCAGGGATTAAATCTGTCGAGCCAGAGGGACTTCCGATTGAGGAACATTTGGGAAAGTCACATTAGCACTAATGTCAGATCGAAAAAAACAAAACCAAAAAGTGTGTATTTGTCGTTTTTTCATCTTATTGTCTACTTTTAGGGGTAACTGTGAGATAATGCAACAGAAAGCTGCCGGACAGTCTGACTTCACTTACCGAGTCACCTTCGTGTTGTACTAGTTGCGTTCTTGTTGTTGGAACGTCCGCTTATTGTTTCACGCACGATTGTTTTTCCTTTTGTGTGTTTGTAGTTGGTACTCTGCACGTATAAACACGTGAGGTACAGTGTTGTACAATACTGTACCTCACGTGTTTATACGTGTTTATAAATATCCTTCAGCTATCTGAAATATAATTCATATATCTGAAATATAATTCATATATCTGAAGGCTGTTTTGCTCCCAAGACTGTCTTGTAAAGTTTACCGTGGGCTTGAGCAATAGTTCTCCAGACTTTCTGAAGGTCTTTCAGTGTTTATTTTGTTTTGGACATTGCCTGCTTTTGCAGTTATTTTCAGTAAAGTTCTTGTGCCTGACCATTTTCACAGGAATCTTTTTGTCTGCTTGTTTTTCTATTAAGGTACTTAACACTGACCTGTGGATCATTCAAGCATTAAAAAAGGCTCCAAACTCATGAGATGAACCAGTAACAGTAACAAGTAACAAACAACTTAGCAAAGACCCATTTTTAAATTGTATCTTTAGGCTTTTTGTTACTAGAAGCCTGTTTCAAAGCACATTTGTTCCCATTTCTTTAGTTGAATCTGTGAAAAATGCCAAAGACAACAGTTTGACAGGCATAAAATATTCTTGTGCCATCAAGGTGATCCCCAAAGTGCTTTTAGCTGAGAATTAGATTAAACTTTGTTAATCCCTTTGGGAGGGTTCTGTCAGGAAAATTTGGCGGACCTTGCCATTGTATGCAGCGTGTCTTTAAAAAAATTGTGGAACAGTTTCTGAAAGGCATGTCCTTAAGAAATGGGAAACAAAATCCAGCAAACACCTGACACAGGATCCAAGAAGTACATCTGACCCTTCAGTTGATCTATCTGCTGTTCATTGAAGCCTCATAAGAAGTGGTCCCAGTGAAGGGTGGCTGTATAGAATTCATTCTTAAGGAAGGGGAACAGGAAGAAGTGACTGCTGTATGCTAAAATTACACCAAAACTGGACTCAGTCTGTGGCAACAGGCTTTATGGAGTGATGATGCCAGATTTCAAAGTTTTGGTTCATATTATCCAGGAGGAGGTCAGGAAAGAGGTACGGCAGTGAGTCTACAGTCATCTGTAAAACACAGTGGAGGCTTTGTCGTGGTTTGAGGGCTGCATTTCAGGCAGTGGTGTTGGAGAGCTTGTCAAAATTGATGGAAATATAAATATAGAAAAGTACTGTCGGATTTTGATCTGCAATGCAATACCATTTGTAAAGCGTCTTTGGCAGTGGCTTAATTTTTCAGCAGGCAATTTTGTCAATGCAGTAAAAACATACCCCAGAGCACAGAACCCAATGTTACTGAAGCAGTGTGGGATCATCTTGACAGAGAACGGAACAAAAAGCAGCCGACATCCAAAGAAGAGCTTTGAAATGTCCTTCAAGAAACCTGGAGAATTATTCCTGAAGGCTGCTTAGAGAAATCACAAGAAAACTGCCTTGGAGAGTTCAGGCTGTGTAGAAGAATAAAGGTCATCATGTCAAATGCTGACTTTCAAGTTCATTGGAACTGAACGAAATCTCTTTGCGTTATGTGCTATATTTCCAGTACTTTTGTACAATTTAGTAAATTGCTGCACCCAGTTCCAATTTTCCTAGCAAAATATAATGAAACGATGGCTGGCTTACGACTTTTGCACAGTACTCTGATTTACTTCACAACTGCCATTTTATATAAATCTTTAACATTTATATTTTATCTACTTTCTTTATGCCACATTTGAGAAGCAACTAGTGTTTTTATTTTGCAAATGTAGAAGTGGAAAAAAAAAGAGTCCAAAACATACTGCTTTGTTACAAGTTAAACACGGAGTATATCCATGTGTGACGGCAAACAAGCTGCATGTTTGTGTGGGATAGTGTGGGTGACGTAGTTAATACAGAGAGGCAACTCACCAAGTAAATGCAATGAGCAAAAATGTAAGTTAAAGTTTGTTTTTATGGCCCCTCAGTGCTGTTTAAACATACTTGCTCCTTCCCTGATTTCTCTTTTTTTCCTTTTTTTTCCTACTTGGATGTTCCAGATCATCAAATGAACAAAAGCTATTTAAATCTACCTGACCCAGTGTTGAGAGAAAAAAACAAGTAATTGTTCCTCTTCATCATGCATTATCATGAAGTAACTGATTAACCACATTTTTTGGAACACGGATTTCATTTTCACTGCCATCCCGCGATTTCTTGAGTCTTGCCGACTCAAGAAATCGCTTAAGTATAACTAGACCGGCAAACGGCTAAAAGATCTCAAGAGTGGGGAAGTTCCAAGGCAAAAACTGCTGCTGACCCAAAAGAACAGAGGGTGGGCTCACTTTTGCCAAAAAAAAAAAACTATCTAGATGAGCCCCAAGACTTTTGTCTTGTCAGAATATTTTCCCAAAAGTTTAGCATTTTGGAAGCTTTGTGTCCCTTTATGTCTGGCATAAAATTAACAGCATTTCATAAAAAGAATATCACAGCAACAGTCAAACATACCTGGAAGACTTGCCATGAACCGTGAAGTCACTTGAAGTCAAAATTTTATTTCCTGTTTCCTAACCCAGAGTGAAGATGAATGAGGATGCATTTGAGGTTCCAGAGAGGACAGAGTACCGCTACCTGGTGCAGGAGGAGGATGAGGATGAGGTGCAGTATGTGCGTCACAGAAACTATATCAGCCCTTTCCTGGTGCTGTCCAAACGCTGCATCTTCTTGATCTGCCTCGGGGTGCTGGCTCTGCTCGTTCTCGCTGCCTACCTGGGTTATATGGCCCAGACACTGCCACCGGGACTCGCCCAGGTGTCAACGGACTGCGGTGACTTCAGAGGAAGACATGTGAGTTTATACTTTTTAATTCATTTCAGCCTAATTTCCTTGTGTCCACAGTTGACACCAATTCAAATGCAATCCTTAACCTTGCTTTCTCTTCCCTGCCACGTCACAGCTCACAGCATTTGTGTTTCATCTACAGAAGTAACAAAGTTGAGCTTGTAATGAAAGTCATTTCTGACAAATTTATTTTTCTGCTGTAAGATAGAGTTTGTGCGCTCAGTGCTCAGCTTATTTCATATACCATTTTAATTTTTTTTAAATTTCCACACTCTCAGTATTTTTCCTCGTGTTTCCAAAAAAGGGGAGTTTGGTTAATATTGCAGTTTGAATGTACTTTCCATAATTCCTAAAATCACTCCACCTGATTATGGTTGGATGGATACACACAATGTTTATTACACACAGATGATCAGTATAAAACAACACCAACAAAAACCTCTTTTTAAGTGTTGTGTGTCCATTAACTTTGCTGCAGCAGAGATTAGAAACACAACAAATGTCAAATGCACAGTTTTAGTTCAACGTTTTGTGGCTTAAGCTATTATCATACTCCTCTGATTTACTGATTTTTATTTAACGTCCTTTATTTAAATCTTTTCTTTGTAGAAAGATGGAGCCTATTCCTTTAAGGGCATGCCCTATGCTGCTCCACCCATCGGTGACCTCCGTTGGGCTCCTCCAGCCAAACTGGTATGCAAGAGCGGGGTTACTGATGCAGGCCATTTCCGCAGCATGTGTCCTCAGGTGCGGCCCTTGTCGAGCACAGGGAAGGTGATGGGCCAGGAGGATTGCCTTTTTATCAACGTGTGGACCCCCACACTGGAGCCTGATGCCAAGCTTCCAGTCATGGTCTGGATCCACGGAGGATACCTGCACATGCTCAGCGGTGGAGAGCAGGGATACTCGCCCACGGAGAAGCTTGCTGCCGACACAAGAATGGTTTATGTCAGCTTCAACTACAGACTGAATGCCTTTGGCTTTCTTGCTCTAAAGATGCTGAGAGAAGGTTCTCTAAGAAACACCTCAGGTTAGTCAGCAATGAACACCAGTACAAATACTGTTTTACTGCTAAATGTCTGTTGTACTTGAGCCACTGTACATGCTGTCTATTTACCATAGCAACCAAGCGCATCATATTTGCAGTTTCAGCTGAGCCAAGCTTCCCGATATGCGAAAGAAACTTCAAATTCACAAAGTGTTTAGAACATTTATCAGAAACTTGTAAGCAGCAGTTATGACAGACCTCACATATGATCCTTAAAAAATGTGTAATATTGTGTAAAAACCTTCCAAGACATTTGTAAGATGTCAGAAAATTTTGAAGGGGACCTATTCTACTTTTCTGTCTTTTATAACCTGTTCCAATAGTGGATGTTCATATTGAACATGGTCAAAGTTTCAGATAATGAGGTCAATGTATTTACAAGTCAAAGGTTCAGGCTTCAGACTAAAATCTCTGTTTCAGAAAGGTTTTCCTGCTGTTGTCTCTGTGTTACCAATGAGAGAGGATGTCTTGGTCCCACAGCTCTGGTCTGTCAGCACAGAAGCCCCACCCACCTTCTGTTTAAAAGGAACAGCCATTCAGAAGAAAGTTGGCTTAAATGGAGAGGGGAAAGGTTGCACCAAGGCCCAGTTTAAGATAAATAAGAATTACTTTGAACTGTCAATCATTCAGTTATTTAAGTAGAGACCAGGAATACAAAATATAGAGGTTTAACTGATGATAAGCTCCACTTGAAATGTAATCTTTAATTATAAGCTTGAAAAAAATGAGACTCGCATAGTGAGAAGACCAAAGTTGAGGTATTTTTACAGTTTTTCTCAATTGCCAAAACACTAAACCCTGTTGTCTGAACCAAATGCTCAGTGCCCTGAACCCATTTATTAAAATGGTCACCTTTTTGGCAGACCCTTAAGCACTTTTCACCTAGTGAGACACAACTTGCAAACATATTTTCACATTTTGCACTGTGATGTACTTGGGTTGCATAACACCATCAACAAACATGACAATGGCCGAAATAAAAGAAGCTGTACACCATCGACAAGGATGGAGAACACTGATGCAACGAGTATCGAGAATCATTTGCGACTGAATGGATAAGATACAGTGGTGTGAAAAAGTGTTTGCCCCCTTCCTCATTTCCTGTTTTTTTGCATGTTTGTCACACTTAAGTGTTTCGGAACATCAAACCAATTTAAACAATAGTCAAGGACAACACAAGTAAACACAAAATGCAATTTGTAAATGAAGGTGTTTATTATTAAAGGTGAAAAAAAATCCAAACCATCATGGCCCTGTGTGAAAAAGTGATTGCCCCCTAAACCTAATAACTGGTTGGGCCACCCTTAGCAGCAACAACTGCAACCAAGTGTTTGCGATAACTTGCAATGAGGCTTTTACAGCGTTCTGGAGGAATTTTGGCCCACTCATCTTTGCAGAATTGTCCTAATTCAGTTACATTAGAGGGTTTTCGAGCATGAACGGCCTTTTTAAGGTCATACCACAACATCTCAATAGGATTCAGGTCAGGACTTTGGCTAGGCCACTCCAAAGTCTTCATTTTGTTTTTCTTCAGCCATTCAGTGGTGGACTTGCTGGTGTGTTTAGGATCATTGTCCTGCTGCAGAACCCAAGTTTGTTTCAGCTTGAGTACACGAACAGATGGTCGGACATTCTCCTTCAGGATCTCTTGGTAGACAGCAGAATTCATAGTTCCATTTATCACAGCAAGTCTTCCAGGTCCTGACGCAGCAAAACAGCCCCAGACCATCACACTACCACCACCATATTTTACTGTTGGTATAATGTTCTTTTTCTGAAATGCAGTGTTCCTTTTACGCCAGATGTAATGGGACACACACCTTCCAAAGAGTTCCACTTTTGTCTCATCGGTCCACAGAATGTTTTCCCAAAAGTCTTGGGGATCATCAAGATGTGTTTTGGAAAAATTGAGACGAGCTTTAATGTTCTTTTTGCTCAGCAGTGGTTTTCTCCTTGGAACTCTGCCATGCAGGCCATTTTTGCCCAGTCTTTTTCTGATGGTGGAGGCATGAACGCTGACCTTAACTGAGGCAAGTGAGGCCTGCAGTTCTTTGGACGTTGTTGTGGGGTCTTTTGTGACCTCTTGGATGAAGTCGTCGCTGCGCTCTTGGGGTAATTTTGGGCGGCCGGCCACTCCTGGGAAGGTTCACCACTGTTCCATGTCTTCGCCATTTGTGGATAATGGCTCTCACTGTGGTTCGCTGGATTCCCAAAGCTTTGGAAATGGCTTTATAACCCTTTCCAGACTGATATATCTCAATTACTTTCTTTCTCAATTGTTCCTGAATTTCTTTGGATCTCGGCATGATGTGTAGCTTTTAAGGATCTTCTGGTGGACCTTACTGTGTCAGGCAGCTCCTATTTAAGTGATGTCTTGATTGAGAACAGGTGTGGCAATAATCAGGCCTGGGTGTGGCTAGAGAAATTGAACTCAGGTGTGAAAAACCACAGTTATAGTATGTTTTAACAAGGGGGGCAATCACTTTTTCACACAGGGCCATGATGGTTTGGATTTTTTTTCACCTTTAATAATAAACACCTTCATTTACAAATTGCATTTTGTGTTTACTTGTGTTGTCCTTGACTATTGTTTAAATTGGTTTGATGTTCCGAAACACTTAAGTGTGACAAACATGCAAAAAAACAGGAAATGAGGAAGGGGGCAAACACTTTTTCACACCACTGTATATATTTATGTCTTGCTAATGGTCAGCTGTTTTACTTGCTAATGGTCATTTTAGTGCTTTGGTGATAGTAGACGTGAGAACGAGGATGAGTATGAGTTTACTGACGGGAACACATGACAAGTTTGTCCGCTTGGTCAGAGTGGTTCTTTCACCACATTAGCTCCACTGTCTGTGCTTACTAATGGCAGCTTTAAAACTGGTCTGTCACACAGGTTGGCCAGCAACCTTTAAACAACAAAGCCTTTTTTTTTTTTTTTTTTTAAATCATCATCAAGCACACAATTGATGCATTCAGCTGGTATGTGACTGAATCCCACACACAGTCTGAATCCCATCTTCAGGTCTGTTTTCATTATTGTTGGTTCCCTCAGAGGTGAGCCATGAGTCGTTTACTACACAAATAAAGTGGAATAAAATGCAGCAGAGTTTGAACAAACCAACCTTTCTACACGCTCAGTTAAAGACACTAATTACTGTCAAGGAGTTCAAGAAGAAGTGATACTTACAGAGAGCTTTTAACGGCCTCTGTTAGATCACTGCAGTGCATTGTGTAGAGTTAAGGAAATTCTAATGGCTGTAGTGGCTATTTTCTTACAAGCTATTTACCACTTAAACAGACCCTTTTAATATTTATGGTGTTTACGCTGTGCTCCCAGTCAGATGGAATGCTGAAAAGTCTGTATCCTTCCATTAAGATGTGTATACTTAATGAATGTTAATGTGATCTTTATAAATGGAGCTCTCTTCTGAGGCTTCTGCCTCCGTGTTTGCATTTTTGTGCCGTGAGTCAAGTGGGTCATTTCTGTTGCGTAACCCAAATAAGCGCACTGTGACCCTGATGTGAAACAACCCATTAAATGAGAGAGCCTTGTGTGACACGATGGTGTGATGAGGGGTCACTCGAGTCCTTTTCGCTTCTAATTTTGAATAGTTCAGAGTCGTGCCCCATTTCCTCACTCCCTCAGCTTGGAATAAGTTTTATTTATTTCATTCTGTCAGAGCACCACTGTAAGCTGGTTTCTGATTGAGAAAATAGGACATCAGAAAAAAGGCTGCATCATAACCTAACTAATCGATCTCTTCTCAACCTTACCCCTCCTTTCTCTGCAGGGAATTATGGCTTCCTGGATCAGATCGCAGCTCTGAAGTGGGTTCAAAAGAACATCCGCGTGTTTGGAGGAGATCCAGCCAGAAAGTAACCATTATTTGGACAGAGCTCAGGTATGAACAGCATTTATGTTTTGGAGTTATAGAGGTAGCTCCACTTGCTCGTAGGAAAAGTGAACATGCATGTTAAGGCAAAGTAAGTTCATTAATGGTGAATGCCCAAAGCAGTTTGCTTTGACTAAACAAAAACATTAAGGACTTCTCATAGAATTATTTATAACTGATAAATAAAAAGAATGGTAGTATTTTGGTCAGTATTGTACTGTTAACTAATATTGTACTCTGGCTAACGATGGCACATTCTCTGCACCCCAGCAAATTCATCCCAAGGACATGGCAGCACAGCTTAGCAACATTGCATCTGAATAAACCACAAGACCTCTGGAACAATGGCACACATTTACTAACAGTGTGGACGTAAATCTGTGCATAAATTGTGAACTTTTCAGGCACAAAACAGTGTTTTATCAATATTTTTGTACCTAAATTTGTTCATGCTTTACAAACAAGTCCTTCTGACCATGCATACATGGCTGTCTAAGCAAATTTAAGCACAGGCCTTTAAAATTAATATTGCTGGTACTACTGCTTATAATTATTATTATTTTATTTATTTTTTTAACTTGAGCCACAGTAAATGTCTCAGGGGAAACAATATTCAGTTCCCACTTTATTTAGCTTTCACTTCACTTAATTTTTTTGTTTATGGTTGTCACTCCCGTGGAAACACTTTGGAAAGCTTCCCCTTTTCTGGCTTCCTCCTTCAACCCCAGACATTATTATTTAAGTTTCTTAAGTCAGACTTTCTCCTTCTTTTTCGCCTTTTTTGCCAGGCTTCTCTCTTACAACAGAGTCACTCCACTAGCTTGTCTCCACTGCAAATTGGCTGTTGTAAACATGTCATAAATGTGACAGTAATTTTATGAGCATATTAGTAAATGAGGGCCAGTGTCCTGTGGGCAGATGAGACCAAAGTGGAGATGTTTGGCCATAATCCAGAGCATCATGTAGGGCTGCAGCTATCGATTATTTTAGTAATCGAGTATTTATTGAGTATTCTATCGATTATTCCATCGATTACTCGAGTAATCGGATAAGAAATACTTTTTTCACATTAACAGTTCATCTGCATATTTTAACTTCCATACTGCAGTTTTTCCCTGTGTGAAACAATCAGGGTGGATGGAGCAGCTACAAAGTTCTCTTTTCTTCACTTACTGATCAGGTGGCTGATGAAGGACCTCCAGCTGTTTCCCAGTAAAGGATTAATGGTGGTTACAGGGGAAAAAGCTTCTTTCCATCTGAGCTCACCGGCACCGCCTCTTTGCACTTGTGCAGACAGACTGCACGTAAAACAGCTGACTGCTGTTGTTGTATTATCAGTGTTTATGCCGAAAAACTGGGGGCTGCAAGAGCGCAATGTTGTAATGCTTTGTATTCACAAGCATTATCCTAAACACGTTTCTACTGCAGGTCTATATTTAGTCACTGATCAGGGATTAAAGTATAAAAAATATTTTAACAGGGAAGAAGTCCTTCCGGTACCGGACGATTGCTAGTGCTAATGGTGGCTCTCGCTAGTAAACTGCAGTTAAACTGGAAGCTGAAGTAGAGGAAAAAAATAACAGCTGAAATTCTCAGCACAGCGAGCACAACACACAAACACGGCAGAGAGCGGTGGAGGCGCTGGGAAAACATGTCAGCGATGATGCACTTAATGTTAAAGGGAATCCGTCGATGGAGAGTTTTCTAGAATCTAAGGTTATTTTAAACACCTGATACACACTCCAGATCAGTAGGTGGCAGTAATGCAGCTCTAAGCTGGTTTGTCTGCCAACATTAAACCCACAAGAAGAAAAAGACAACAACTACAAGAACTGTAATGGTGCTGATGTGGGTGAAATGCTCCATTTACACGTTGATACCTGAGCACTGCAGAGTTTAATCGAAGCAGCAAATTTGTGTCGAGGATATTTTTATAATCGAATTATTCGAGTTAATCGATGAATCGTTGCAGCCCTAGCATCATGCTTGGCAAAAATCAAGCATGGCATATCTGCACAATCACCCAATACCGTCTGTTAAGCACAGTGTTGGAGGGGTGATTTGGGCTCGTTTTGCAGCCACAGGCCCTGAACACCTTGTAATCATTGAGTCGACCATGAACTCTTCTGTACACCAAAGTATTGTAGAGTCAAATATGAGGCTTGCTTGTCTGAGAGTTAAAGCGTGGCTGAAATTGAATGACACAACAGGATAATGATCTCAAGCGTAGCAGCAAAACTGCAACAGAATGGCTGGAAAAACAAAAGAATCAAGATATTGCAGTGGCCAGTCAAAGTCCAGTCATCAACCCAATTGAAATGCTGTCACAGAACCGTAAGAGAATTGTGCATAAATGAATGCCCACAAACCTCAATGACTTGAAGAGCTTGCCTACATTCATCCACAACAACATGAGAGACTGATAATCATACAGAAAATAATTACTGCTGCTAAAAGTCCTGCACATGACTGGACAGGTCAGGTCATTTGGAACAGCTTGAAAGTACAGATGTTTGTTATTTATGTATTTAATTTGACAAACCAGTTGAACCAATCCATCAGTTTGAACCAGCTGCTTCTCCTGTTTTTGTTCTTTGCTCTGGTGAAGGTGGAACATCAGTATGGACCCTGATGATGTCACCACTAGCCAAAGGCCTCTTTCATGCAGCGGTGGACATGAGCGGCTCGTATGTCTACAACGCAACACTAGAACAAGCAGAGTTTGACAATCTGGTGTTCCTGAACAGAACAGGCTGCAGAAATCTGGCTTGCCTGAGGTTCCTCTCTATCAGACAGGTCCTGCAGGTAGGAGGAGGCAGATAATCCATCTTCACTAGAGAGCCTTGCTGTTAAAAAAAAACCTCTGTCAAAGCAGAGAGGTTCTGACAGTAATAATGAAAAAAAAAATCTAATAACAGAAAAAGTTAATTTTTGTAATACTCTTTTTTTTTATTATTGTTTAAGGATTTCATCAAATATCTAATTCGTAGCTCATCTTTATTATCAGTTCTGACATTTTGATCAGATTTAAAATTGCATTTTCATTTTGATGGCTTATAATGTCACATCCAGGTATCAAAAGACCTGGGCACGTCTAATTTTACTGTGCAGTTAATGAATGAATTGGACACTAAACATAATTTGCAGCCATGATTAAAGACAGGTTTCCCTCAAATCGAAACACCACGAAGTTTCATTAAATTGAAAATCATGTGAGGAGCAGTCAAACTTGTTAGTCAATGAAGAGCTTCATTTCAACATGACGGTGACCCCAGGATGAATTATGAATAATGTATGTCATGAAATGATGATGACAGCTGAACTTTTAGAAGTGTGGCAGTCACCACACTGCAGGTTACTGCTATTAGCTTTTTAAAATGTCACAGTAAATGATTCAAGATGCCACTCAGGATAGTTG
This sequence comes from Pterophyllum scalare, assembly GCA_024447675.2. NCBI lineage: Eukaryota > Metazoa > Chordata > Actinopteri > Cichliformes > Cichlidae > Pterophyllum > Pterophyllum scalare. The sequence continues at coordinate 29,427 of JAMQGT020011736.1, forward strand.
AAAAAGAACAGGTTCCAGCTTATGTCACTGTTTTCCCATTTTTGTGTTCCATTTGGAGCAAAAACACTGAAGACTGTTTTTAAACCTGCAGGTTGAAGCTTGTTTCTTTATAAACTCCTTTTTTGTAAGTGTCATTAGTTATAACATTTTCCTAAAGACAACAAAGACACTGCAATGAGTCTTTCAGGACAGGCAAAGATGACTACATATCTTTCAGCTGAATTCCAAAAAAAGTCAAACCACCAGCCTCCTGATTAGTAGATGACCTGCTCTACCTCCTGAGTCTGTGTTCTGTTAAATGCATAATGCCTGTCCTGTCCTGTTTGGAACAGAACAGGCATCAGTGCCACAAATCAAGCCCAAACTTGAAATATCAATAGAACTTATATTGTAAGTAATATTAATTTAAAAATGTTGAAAAATAGATCTCAGTTTTGGTGAAAAAGCTTTTTTTTTTTCTTTTTTTTTTTTCCTCAAGCAAATTTAAGTTTTTTTTTTTTTGTTTCTCTCTTCTTGCATCTTATTCTAAAAATAATAAGCATGTTTTCCTAGGCCATCCCGTGGGAGGAGTACCCCTCCTGGGCAGCAAAGGATCTAACTGACCTCCCCACCAAAGGACATATTATCGGCCCGGTTGCAGTGGTGGACGGCTATGTCCTTGAAGCTCCGCCTTTTGAGGTGTGGGAGAAGAAGGGAGACTACAATGACGTCCCTTTCCTCATCGGAACAACACAGCAGGAGGCTGACTTCGGGTGTGTGCTCACCTGATTCAGTTTCTTCACATTTAGCTTGTGCTGAGATCAGTCTCCACTTAATCCTCTGTTTTCTCCACAGTCCTCCACCTGAAAACATCTCCCTGTGGACCTGGGGGGACTACGCGTGGTTTGTAACAGGTAACAGCTGCAGTGTAGACATTAATAAGAGTATGTAGATGACTGTATTCAGCACACTCTCACGGTGGGTGTAACCACAAAGCCTGTGACCGCCTCTTTTTGAATCATATTTTGACAGTTAACCTCTTCCAGGCTGTCTTTTTGAGGTCATCGTCTGTTACAGCCTTAATCTTTTATTCCAGATTTTATTCCTGCTTTCCACAGTGGCTCTGCAGCATGTTTAATTTATTTTTTGTTCATAGCAACAAAACAAGTTACAGAAGACTTTTGAAAGCTACACTGAGCCAACCAAGCAGGTTTAGCATGGATTAACAAAAATAAACGTGGACTAAAAACTCTTGCTAGCCTAACAACATTTAAGTGAAACTATTCTGCATATTTCCATTTCTATATTTGCAGTATTGTGCTTGTATAGTGTTGCATGATTTATAGCTCAAAAGAGTGTAACCCAGGTTATTTTTTGTACATTTCTTCTAAATGCATGCAAGCAATCATAGAGCTACCATGCTGGAAAAGGACAGCTATAATGATACACTCAATGTGAGTATGTGATTGTGCCTGTTCAAAATGTGGCTGTGGGGGATGGCAGATTGTGAGTTGTAGCCACTTGGCTTTAGAAAACTAGGTTAAGTTTGGGGTTCGTACTTTGTTGTGATGGTCAAACGCAGTAAAAAGAGGCTCTGGAACACATTAATATGAATCAGTATCTTTACAGAGATGGCCAAACAAACATTCCTGTGTATATTGGTAGCACTTTTGTATACACAGAGTGGAGAGGCAACAATCACTTAAGACCTTAGTCATACTGACTTAGTGACTGGTCAGCAGCTGCGTGCATGCAGTAGAATGTTTATTGGGGCTGTTGCTGGCTCAAATCAGTCACAAAACGGGTGCTGCAACAAAAGCTTCCTTGTGATTGGTTTGGTTGCTAACAGGTTGCAGCAGTCACCAGTAGTTTTTAAATGGAGGACACAGACTTGTCTGCAAATACTCAAACTACAGGGGTTGGACAGTGAAACTGAAATACCTGGTTTTAGACCACAATAATTTATTAGTATGGTGTAGGGCCTCCTTTTGCGGCCAATACAGCGTCAGTTCGTCTTGGGAATGACATATACAAGTCCTGCACAGTGGTCAGAGGGATTTTAAGCCATTCTTCTTGCAGGATAGTGGCCAGGTCATGACGTGATGCTGGTGGAGGAAAACCTTTCCTGACTCGCTCCTCCAAAACACCCCAAAGTGGCTCAATAATATTTAGATCTGGTGACTGTGCAGGCCATGGGAGATGTTGAACTTCACTTTCATGTTCATCAAACCAATCTTTCACCAGTCTTGCTGTGTGTATTGGTGCATTGTCATCCTGATACACGGTACCGCCTTCAGGATACAATGTTTGAACCATTGGATGCACATGGTCCTCCAGAATGGTTCGGTAGTCCTTGGCAGTGACGCGCCCATCTAGCACAAGTATTGGGCCAAGGGAATGCCATGATATGGCAGCCCAAACCATCACTGATCCACCCCATGCTTCACTCTGGGCATGCAGCAGTCTGGGTGGTACGCTTCTTTGGGGCTTCTCCACACCGTAACTCTCCCGGATGTGGTTAAAACAGTAAAGGTCAACTCATCAGAGAACAATACATGTTTCACATTGTCCACAGCCCAAGATTTGCGCTCCTTGCACCATTGAAACCGACGTTTGGCATTGGCACGAGTGACCAAAGGTTTGGCTATAGCAGCCCGGCCGTGTATATTGACCCTGTGGAGCTCCCGACGGACAGTTTTGGTGGAAACAGGAGAGTTGAGGTGCACATTTAATTCTGCCGTGATTTGGGCAGCCGTGGTTTTATGTTTTTTGGATACAATCCGGGTTAGCACCCGAACATCCCTTTCAGACAGCTTCCTCTTGCGTCCACAGTTAATCCTGTTGGATGTGGTTCGTCCTTCTTGGTGGTATGCTGACATTACCCTGGATACCGTGGCTCTTGATACATCACAAAGACTTGCTGTCTTGGTCACAGATGCGCCAGCAAGACGTGCACCAACAATTTGTCCTCTTTTGAACTCTGGTATGTCACCCATAATGTTGTGTGCATTGCAAAACTGTGCTCTTACCCTGCTAATTGAACCTTCACACGCTGCTCTTACTGGTGCAATGTGCAATTAATGAAGATTGGCCACCAGGCTGGTCCAATTTAGCCATGAAACCTCCCACACTAAAATGACAGGTGTTTCAGTTTCATTGTCCAACCCCTGTACCTGCCAAGTAGTCACGAAACTGTATAATTAAAAAAATAAAAAGAAATGCGTGCTTGTGCTATGGACTAATTTGCCAAATGTTTTTTTTCTTTTAACCACTAATATAAAAGTAATCAAATGAATAATTGTATCTTATTTCATCACTGTGCATACACATTCTTATGAGAGGCCCTCTGTTTTACAAGGAGAAATAAAATGGTTAAATATATCTGAGTACTGTGACTTCCTCACTCCTGTATTATCGAACGTGAAAGTGACTGTTTCTAAAAAGGAGACATTTTTCTTCCTGAAGGTCAATAGGAAGGTTTTAAATGTCTTCTACCAAAATATTCTGGCTAGTGACAACATAACATCATAAATGGTGTCATACAAGTGTTACTGCCAATACAACACACATTATGAAGAAGTCAGCCATGCTCTTGACACTGAAAACCCAGCTTTACCTCACTTAGCCCAAAATCCAGCTTTATAGTTCAGGCCACTGGTCTGTCTGATTGCTTCCTGCTCACTGGTATATACTGCCAGGGACTGAAGCTCGGTTTAAACAGGAAAACCTAATTTAAAAAAATAGAACAAAACAAAAATCAACATTTCATGTGACAAAACTACAATCCTGTTATACTAACCCTAACTCAATTCCTACTAAATGTGGATTGTTTTGACTGTAGTCTGTGTGATGGATACATTGTGTTTAAAAACTAAACAGATTCTGTGTGTGTGTGTGTGTGTGTGTGTGTGTGTTGGTCTGTCTGTCTGTCTCACCCATCTCTTTTCCCCTCAGATAAACTTCAGTCATTCAGTAAGGATCTCGCCAAGAATGCACTGGAACTGTATCCATCTTCAGGCCCATGTCCCACCAAAGACCGCTGCCCAGAGAGGGCTTATACCACCATGGTGTCCGACATCAGGGTCACCTGTCCCAACAACGACCTGGCCCAGAGGGCTGCAGGTAAAGTTATAGTTGTAGTAACTAGGTCCTTTCATACTAAAGAGTTTTTAATCAGCTGTCCAGGTTGAAACAAATCAGTGGTTGGTGATGATTAAATGGCAGCAGGGATCCGAGTCCTTCTCGTGGCTACTGAAATGCATAAATCCTAAAATAACCCTCAGATTTTTACTTTAGCATCATGGGTGTTTATGACAAAATCAAGACATGCACTGCAAGTTAAGTTGACACTTTTATCAGGTTTTGTATCAGGTTTCGCTTTTAACAGGTGAGCCACACAAACCAACCCAACTACTAGGAAGCAGTTTAGAGGTATCAGCGTCGGCAGTGTTAATGTTACCTGATTTAGAAGATTTTTAATAAACTCTGAATTATGATTACATATTAGTTCATTTTTAGTCTAGTTTATTTTGAATATTGTTACAATCTAAGCATTTTGAGGTACCATGGCTACTGGTGTATCACACTCTGAAATGGAGCTGGTTGGATGAATGAAGTTTGTCCATTTTCAGACCGAGTTGCCAATTATTACAGCTCATTTCCATCTTTGGTCGGACTTTGCCTCCCCTCTAACTAGTATCTGTGGGGGAGGAGACTTGAGTCTCCTTAACCAATCATTAGAGACCAACACATCCACCTCAGTCAGCATTGTTTAAATTCAACAATGATATATGCTAAGTCAACACTGTAGCTATGCCAACATACTGGCTTGTTCCCAGATTTTAAAAGTGAAACATAGAAAGTAAAAAGAAAAGAAAAACAAAATTACCATGTTACAAACAGTCTGCTCTGCTTGAGTCCAGCACTTTCTTTCTCAACTGACACCATAAGTGAAGTGGTCTGCCCTGCAGCACATTAGTATGATGTAACATAAGTATATGTTACAAGTTGTTTTCTTTTCAGAGTTAACAAGTCATCAGTTCCCTTCCGTCTCCTTAGCTGCTGCAGCTTTTGAATGAGTTTGCAGTATAGCACAATTGTGGTTCGTGTAGGTTTGGTGTCCTCAGGGCTTGTTAAACTCAGTCAGCGGTGAAACTCTGAGTAAAGTGACATTTAGGTGCTGTGTGAGGCAACTACAGGGCATCCTGGGTGATTTTTCTTCTGCATGCTTCATTGGGTTTTTTTTATCTTGTGCAGCTTGCTGTGTTCTGGTTTTTTTTTTTTTTGCTGAGTCACAGCCAGTCTGGGCTGGAAATGACTGATAAGAGGAGATTTTTAAGGATCATGCCATGTTGTTTTCAGCAAAAAATGAAATATTGCTTGTGTCCCGAATAATGGCAGAAAGCTTTTCAAAAAACTTTTGACTCAGAGATGAAGTTAACACCAAATTTGACACAGCTGGCCAGGTTTTATGTTTGTTAGAAAAACCCATAAACAGAAATGTACTGAATATGCAGAATGTACGTAAGTACATTTACACTAATTTCTGTGTAATTAAACATTCATCGCATATTAGCATTTTGTTACCTTATACTTTTCCAACAAGTTGCACAGGAAAATGTCATTGCATGTGGATCATTTTGAAATACTTTATCTTGCTAATAATTTTAAGTAATTGTCCACATTTTTTTTTTAACTTCGATCCATTTTCTTAAATGCTTATCCACTTCAGGGTCAAGGGGCAGCTGGAACCTACCTAGGCTGTGATAGGGTGAGAGGCTGGGTCCAAATCACCAGTTAAATAAACACGTACATCTTTAGACTGAGGGAGAAAGCTGGGAAGATGCAGTCTGTCTTTATAGTTCTCCTATTTTACAAACAGGAACTTGATGATAGCCTCTGAAAATGTTATATGCAGGCAGTCTGTAAGTTTTAACTGTAAAAATGTGGGTTCACACTCTCGAAATTGGAACACAAGATAGAATTTCAAACATTTCGTAGTTCCAGCTCCTTTGAACATTTTGTTTTTTTCAGGAAAGTAATTATTGTAGGGTCTGTACCTTCCAATAGAAAGCGCCTTTAGGGGACTGTTGTGATTTGGCTCTATATAAATAAAAATGAATTGAAAGTGTCAGGTTTTGGGATCAGACCATCCAGACTGTTTTATCAGACTGACACTCTACATGCAGCACGTGGTAGTTAAACATGAAGCAGCTGGCTGAAAGTCGGAGGGAATGGCTTTCTGCTGGAAAACTGGATTTCTGCCTCAAGTGTCTCAGAATTTCGCAGGCGATGGATCAGCAGTAGTGGAGCCAGACCTATACAGATCCTGTCATGAGTTTTGGTCAAGGCTCACCTTTCTTCAGTGTTTAGAGCTCAAACATCTGGAGAGAACTTGGAGTTGAGCTTCTACACCTTCCTGTTTTAAAGTAGCAAAGGAGGTGGTCTTCCATCCTAGGTGACTTTCTCTGAAAGGTTTGCAGAAACATCTAACTGGCAATAGGTCCAAGTATGGACCTCCTGCCACGTGCTGCTAAAATAATCACCTAAACATACATAATTTGAAAACTCCAGTGGCAGGCTGTTTAGGGAATGTACTGACATACTAGCACATGGCTGTTTTTTAGAATTTTCATTCATGTAAAGAAGATAAAAATAAATTATAATGGGAACTTCTTTTTACGGCTGAACTTTTATGCAAGACATTTGATTGTATTCATGAATGTCAGGCATTAAGACATAAATACAACCTGGAGTTACTGCAAATGGTCAAATAATTAATGCATCAGGGGACAGATGGATAATCTGAAGTGATTTAAGTTACTTTTAAAGTCCACATTCCAGATGTTCCACACTTACTTGCTTTGATGTGCATTCAGGAATGATGGTAAACGGAAACACTTATTGTGACCTTGCCTTGGGTGGGCTTCAAGAAACGATTGTAGACATTCAGTTTTCTGGCATTTTAGAAGCAAAAAATCCCAATGAAAAGAATCTGAAGTTGCATGCCTCCACCTTTGTGATGTCAGAAATGCATAATTCAAAGTGTTTTAGTTTCAAAAATTTTTGAAACCATCTCAGTGGGCTGTGTTTTTCCACAGTTGACAGCTGTTGAAAGGTTTTTCCTCAGGTGACAGGACTGATTTTAAGAACAACAATTAATATTTAAAAAAAAGCGCTGATGCTGCGACTGCAAGGTTTTGTTTCTTTGGTGTTTTTGAAGATATAAAATGTATCTGTTTCCAGCAAAATAAATTGGGTTTTTGGTCAATTTTGACAATTCAGTAAGCTCTTTTATAACCTTTTCCCAGCTGCACTCAGCAGTCCTGTGTATCGCTATGTGGTGACGTACACGCCATCCGGACCTGTCAACACATCCAGTGGCCTGATTTCATTCCCTAGCCGCTTCTCCTTCCACTGTCTGGACGCTGTGGCTTTCTTTGGAGGGCTGGAGTTAATCTTGGGGAAAACTCCCTCTGATGAGGACAGGCGCTTCCAGAATCTCATTACAAACAACCTTGTCAGCTTTGCTAAAACAGGTAAGGAGTTTAACTTAGTAACTTTATCTTTAATATGCTATGTATGTACTGTTAAAATGCTGGATACTCATATTACACATGGCCAGAGTTTCAAATAATGAGGTGAGCATGTGTACAAGTAGAAATCTACTTGTGCAATTGGCCAAAAGCTCAGGCTGATACACTGTTTCAGCTGTCACTGTGCTTGAGGTTGTCCCTAATATCCCTCTGTCAGCACAGAAGTCCCACCGACCTGCACAAACCTTCTGTACATGAGGTGCAGTCAGTCAGAAGAAACTGTGCTTAAGGAAGAGCAACTACAACAGCTTGTTTCAAAGGATGAACTAAAGAGCTGCACTAAGCCCCAACTTTACATAAATAGCGGTTCTTTTCAACTGAACCATGCAATTCTTTTCTAGTAGAGTCCATAAATAAAAATATGGAGGTGATAAAGACCATAAAAGTTTCTTATTAAAGGTGGCTGTTTCAAAGATAAGGTCGAGCTATTGACGAAGCCTTAGTGGTGACAGCAGCTTCTGTTCCACAAAAACTTTTAACATTGGCCATAACTCGAGAGCGATGTGGCCTGTGGTGTTCAGATTCACAGCATAGATTCATCTACTAAAAATCTAATACGAGTTTTAATCTCGGTGACCTTGACCTGACAGCACAGCTCAGAGGTCAAGTTTTATGAAAATCTTGTGAAAATGATAACTCGAACGATGTGGCCTAGGATGTTCAAATTCACTCCGCAGATGTATACTGTTCAAGCTATACCCATCAAACTTGTTCACAGACTTTACTATAGCAACACTTTCACGCCCCCTCCCCCTTCCTCCCATTACAAATTCAAAACGGCCGAGTGTCGGTACCCGCTCAGCAGTCCTCATTAACTTTTCACATTGACTAAAAGGACCTCCTGATGCATTTAAAAGCAGTCAGAAATTAGTTTTTAATATTTACCAGATTTTGGCTTTGTTTTTGTTTTTTTTAATAATAAAAGTGAGCAAACACTAGTTTACATCACGTACTGTACTGAGGGCCCCGAGGGCCGTGATGATAAGACCGATCAGTCCCTGCTTCACACAGGCTTTACTGTGTGGGCTTTGCTGCAGATCAGTGTTTTGAGTAACAGACTAACAAAATTAATGATGCAGAAAATTCTTACTTTCTCAAGTGGTCATATCTGTAACTGACCACCTCACTGCTGCTCCTCCTCAAGCTAAAGACCCTCTAAGAAGCAGAAGAGGACAGTAGAGAATATAGCTCTTCTGTAGTGGGTCTGAGATGAATGTAACTGACATTTTTCAGCAAGTTCCTAACTTGAGTTTTCAAACTGTCTCGTGAATGGTGTTTCTGTATCTGTTTGTTTATATGCCTTCAATACTGATTCTGAAGCAGTTTTTTCCCCCCTTCTTTCACTTTTGTTTTTTAAATCTTCATTTTGTTGAGCAGTACTCGAAGCTTGCCTGCTCAGTAGAGTAGCTGTGGGTTAACTTATAGCTTGAGTTACTCAGCAGGACAAACTTGATTAATCGAAAAATATGATGGAAAAAATCATTTTAGCCTCACATAATGGCTCATAAGTACCTTGTATTGATCATTTGATGAACAATTGTGTGTTAGCATGAAGTGTTGTTGTTGTTTGTTTGTTTTTTTGTGTTTTTTTGTTGTGTTTGCCTCTGGCAGGTGCTACAGGTGCATCAAAGCCAGAACAAACAGACTCAAGAACAGTTTCTTTGCCAAAGCAATATCCACCCTGAATTCACACATTCACCCAGTCTAACTGTGCAATCCTGCATCTTGGTGCAATTATTTATATTATTCATACTGAACAGCATCTGTCACTCCTATAATGTGCAATATTCATTCACCAAAATGCAATACTCACCCACTGTGCATCGTTTTTATACGTATAAACATGATGCACAGTGGGTGTTTTTTTGCGTGTGTGTGTGTGTGTGTGTGTGTGTGTGTGTGTGTGTGTGTGTGTGTGTGTGTGTGTGTGTGTTGATGACATGATTATGCCTATTATTTTTTTTTAGATGAAACTGAACAAAGAATTCTAGTTAAGGCCCCAGTCACATAGTCCCAGAAACCAGTTGGCAACCCCCAGTCACTAGGGGGAAGTAAAGGGTATTCTTTGAGCAGTTGTAAGTGGTTGCTAGAGGTTTCTTCCAGCTGCTGTGAAATTGGTTGCTAAAACCCCAATCACACAGCCCTAGAGACTAGTCAGTGACCTGTTGCTAGGGAAAATTGTGTAACGGAGGTTGCTCGCTGTGGCTAGGTGAAATTGGTCTCAAAGAGGTATATGGTGCTGCACTCCTTACAATTTCTTTGGTCGCTAATAGATTACGACTGTCCCCTCACAGTTTGTATGGAAGACACAGACTTGTGTGCAAACACCAACTACTACAAACAGAAGTGAAACTGTGAAAAATGTGATGCAAACTGGAAACAGACTGTCTGCCTTCAGAGTAAAACTAGTGCCTCACCACTGAAGTCAACATACTTCAAAAGGTGCAGCTTTTGCTTTGAAAGCCGGCAGTCTCCATTTCCAGTTTGCAGTCCACTTTTTTCTGTTTCAGTACTAGTAGGCAGTTAGTCTGTGAGTCAAGTCTGTGTCTTCCATGCAAACTACAGGCAACCACACCAATCTTCTAGTGGCCACAGGAGTCTCACTCCAGCTGTCTGGGGAATGCACATTTTCCCCTAACAACTAGAGGTTGCCAGAGAGTTGTGGACTGGTCTCTAGGCCTGTGTGACTGAGACCTAAGTTGATAAATGCTGGGTCTGTAAAACCTACTTTCAAAATTTCAGAGGTGCTGACGTGTTTTCCACTGCATTGCACTCATCTGTGCTCAAGTATTTTCTGCCAGTTGTCTCTGCACATTTTAATTAATCTCATAACTATGACAACCACCTTATAATATGCATTTAGTGTGCAGCATCCGCCAGTGCTGAAAATGAAACGGCAAGGTGTCTGGTGGCCACTTGAGGAGGGCTTAAAAAAGATCTTGCCCTCTACTGATAGTTTCTCGCTTTGTAACACCAAGTATGGTGGGTGAAATTTTCTATAGCTAATCCATTTCCAATGCTTTTAAAGGTTAACGGTAGAGGGCGTAGCTGCTGTGATTGGCAACACAACCAGCTGCAGCGGAACGCCAAAAAGTTTTACCTGCTAAGAGAAGGCCGCTATATTACAAATACTGCTGACTCTGCTGCTGTCACATAACACATTGATGCTGCAGACCGGGGCCGTGCCATATTACGTTGTTTGATAATAACAGTAGGGCTATTTTACGTGAAATATAAGTGCCATATCGTAATATCATTGCTACAGCCACGCCATGCATTTACATTTTCTAGTGCGCACAGTGAGACGAGCCCAGCATGTCACAGTGAGAGCCACTTGTCAGTCTCTAATGACAGTTTAGTGGAAACAGCACACTTGCTTTCACCACTTGAGGCTAAAGCACACTGTTGAGTATAACCAGGCTACGAAGGAGGAGCTGCTAGCAGCTGGTGATGTGTGATCCAAAATGAAACAAATGACTCAAACTAGTGTCACTGGAGCACTCGATAGTTGCACTCCATAGGACAAGAAAAGCAAACCGTGGATGGACATTACTGATGTGGTTACATGATAGAAAAGGAGGGCTTTAAGCTGGTTGAAAAGTTCAGTCCAGATTACAACATCCTGGGTAGAAAATGTTTTTTCATCTTTATTATGTGACAATATTCTGCAGACTCCTGAAGAGTTAAAAGGTCAAGTTAATTTTTAAAGTGTTAAGCAGTCATTTTATACTTAAAATTTGTGCGTAGATTTGATTAATGCTGTCTCATTACTATTGCACTCTAATGCTGCTGCTCCTGGCATCTTGTTTCAATAGATTCACACTTTGAGATAATGTCATCAATGACAGCAGCTCACTGGAGAAGCAGGATGGAAAATGTTCTTCATTTATTCCCACTTATAAATGCAACTGCCTGCAAGCTTCAAGCATAAATAAAACTGATTGTTCAGTTTTTTTCCCTATATTGTCAGAAATGTCAGTATCGCAGATTTTCTTTGAAATATTTTGAGTCTATCACCCACTCCTCCTGCAGACCAGTAATGTTCTGTTTAGGTTTTTTTTTTTTTAAGAGTACTATTTTCTATGAATGGAGGTTGTATGCACAGTTTGTGTGTCTTTGTAGTTCAGAGTTTAGCACACTTCTTGACAATAAATCGTAGATGAGTGGAAAAAATGTCCATCATTCAGAACGAAGTACACTCTTGCAGGTGTGGATGACACTGGTGTAAGATGGCTACAGATGGAACACGTCTCATTTCCTTTCTGGACGGCACTTCCAGAAGCAACCAAAAAGGATAAGAAACTGATCAAATGAAGATTTAGCAAAAGAAAGCATATGTGAACTAGACTTTTTGGTGGAAAAGGGTGCTGACTGACTTTCTCTTCCTTCTGCCCTGAGAGTATTGTACCTTAAAGTAGCACTCTACTTCTCTTTACTTCTTGCAGGTAAGGTGGAGGCAAAGTGGTCCGAGTACCCATCGGCCATTGCTATGTTATCCGACAGCCTAAACGTGGAACAGAACTACAGCCAGTGTGATCTGTGGAAGAAGAACGGCCTGTACGCCTATGCTTGGATGAACTGAGCACAGACGGCTGCTGGAAGTCGCTCTGTAGTTTGATCCTTTCTGTCTCATCCAGCTCCAGCCCTGCAGCAGCTGTTTGAGTTTGAATTCTCAACAGAAATTAAACATTTCATATGAGGCAGCATTTGAGTTCTCTATATATTAATTTGGTGTTATTTGGGTGAATCAACACTTAACAGGCTTTAGGTCTGTGTAAAGTAACTGTACGTAAAACTAGGTATAAGTTTAGATGTCTTCTGATGACCGTGTCATGTGTCTGTGTCAAATTAATGTAAAGTCCTTTATCTGGGTGCAGTCACGTAACATTATTCAGTAAAATTATTGCTAGATATTTAAAACAGACTGGAAGTTTAACTTCCCTGATCTGCTGAAGTGTATGAAAAGTTGGCACTATCACATCTCTCATGCAGCCCAGACAAGCGTCATTGAATTATGTCTCTTATGTTGTTGCCTTGAAGGAGATTCCTTCTAAAAGCAAGTCTGGCAAGTCATCCTGGAAACCTACAGGGGAAAAAAGATGATTGGCTTTCCCCCAAATAACCTTTAAAAAGCTTTTAAAATGGTTAATTATTTGAATAATGTCATGAAAAGTGACAGCTATTTGCCTCCTTTTAAACATAATATGATTAAACATTTCTAGAAACCAGGGTATAATAACCTTACCCTATTTAAATTTGCTCATCTCCCTTTCACGATCCTCTTCTCAGGCATGTCCAGACACAATCCAGTGCAGCTGCAGTTTTTAGGTCTCTAAGCGCAAGTCCCCTTTTGACCACTACCACTGTGGACCAAAGTTCATTTCAAACTGACCTTTGCATGGTGATCACTAGGATGAGAGTGGGATGGGTGTCCAGCTACAACTGAGAAGCTATGTGGTAGAGAGTCCATAGTTTACAAGCCTGAAGGCAATGCATCAGAAACACAAGAAAGCATACCAACACAATCTCCTCCCCACATGCACTAACCAAAAGAGTTCTGTTCCTGCAGCTTGGTCCACTCACAAAAATGAAAATAAAGTTGAAATAACTTTTCCTGTTTTTCAAAGTCTTTAACAGATCAGCTCATACTTCAGATAAACAAGTGCGAGGGGGGGTATAATGGGGCTTCAAAAACTAGCAGCTCAAAGCAGCCCGAAGGTGTACGAGAAGACACATTAGATTCATATAGGCCTATTTCTGCAACTTATACACCTTGCATAAAGCGATCATAGCCTCTGTTTTCAAGATGTCGCTTCTTCCAGTGTTTTTTTTTTTTTTTTTTTCCAGTTTTTTGGTGGTGGAAGGAGTGTTTTTTTTGGGGGTTTTTTTTTGGTTTTTTCTTGAAATACATGGAGCCATTTCTAGTTTGTGCACAGCATTGGTGGTGAAAAGGGGGGAAAAGCTTTCACATGAATCTTTTTGTATATAAATATTGGAAATATTAAGAAGAAAGGGGAATTTGAAAACAAGCTTATTTTGTTTTTTAAAATATATTTGTTATTGTAAACTGTGAATGTGCTGTTGAGTCACAGGATGTTATTTTTGTCACATTCTGCTGTTTGCACTGATTTCAAGCTTTGCCACTGAGCATCCATACTTTCCTGTGAACACGTTCCTTTCCTTGTATATTTGAAGTTTTAATTAGTTAGTGGAACCAAGCTCAACTGTTTATTACCCCTTTGTTTCTGATTTATTGGATTTTGTGATACTAATCAGACTGTTAATATTTACAAATTTACACACATCTGTGTTTTGACGGTCATTGCCATCAGCTTGTTTTTATCTACATTGGCTTTGCATTATTCTTTTGTAATCATTTGCAAACAGAACTCAGGCATGATGTTTTGCTGTGTGTCGATGTGTTGACATTTATGTTTTGTATGTTCAGTAATTTTTTGAACAATGTGATTTTTAGTCCTCTGAAACAGAGGCAAAGTTAAGTTTGTAGTTCTGATTGAATATCTGGGTGCCCCAAAAGGGTAAAAATAATTAATGTGCCAAAAATGGCCCTTTGCATAATTTGCAATTTACCGTTTGAAACATACATCCCAAGTTTTTCTGGTAGTGATTGTGGAATGTGAAGGGATTCAGTATCAACCCTTAGAGAAATTTTTGTCACCATTGCTACTTGTTGGGGTCTTTAATTACATTTATTACAAATAAACTGTATGATACCTTTTTCTGTGACCACCAAAATGAGAGTAAAATCACTGATTCTAATACATGATCCTCAATTGCTGATAAAATCTGACCTTTTTGTGTCCTAGTGATTATTGCTAATAATACCTCTGATATATATATTTTTTTAAAGTTGCTCCAAATGTATCATTATTTATACCCACACACACGCACTGGGAGAATTTTTTTTCCTTTGCTGTATTTGTAAGTTTGCTCACTTCCAAATAAATGAAATCTCTCATTTTTATGGTAATTTTATTTTAATAGAGAGAGAATATCAACCACAAATCCAGAAAAAAATTCATAAAAGTTCTAAGTTGATGTGCATGCTATTGAATGAAATAAGTATTTGATCCCCTACGACCCAGCCAGAATTCTGGCTCCTACAAATTGATTGTAATCTGTGTGCCCATCAGTCAATCAGACAATTGCAGATACTCAACTTGTGTGTGTGTGTGTGTAAAGCACACCTGTCTACAAAATGAGTTTCTTCCATTTCAACCTCTCCACCACCATGGGCAAGACCAAAGAGGTGTCAAAGGGTGGTTCCCATTGGCCTGTGGGATACTCAGCTACTTGTAGCTGTTCTCTATATCTGCTATTTTACCTTCTGGCAATTCCATGCCTTCACTCCAGATCACCCCTCCTTTCTTTGGCCACACTCATCCAATCCAAATGACATTGCCATTTTACTCACCGATGTCCACTGTACATCAGTGAGTGAATCACTTCTGGCATTCAGCTTGATATCATCCATGTACAGGAGGTGGCTGATGGTCACTCCACTCCTGCATTTATATCCATATCTGCTCTTAGTGATGAGCTGGCTTAGGGGGTTGAGGCCTATACAGAACAGCATGTGGGACAGTGCATTACCTTGCTATAGTGCACAGTTGATGGAAATATGTGCGACTGCTTTCAAGTTAACCTCCAGTCTTGGCTTCCACAGTCCTGTTGAGTTCCTGATGAATGTTATTAGCACACTATTAACCTTGTACTGTGCCAAGGACTCCAGTATTCATGTGTGGGGCACTGAGTCGTAGACTTTCTTGTAGTCAATTCAGCTTGGTCTGCCTGGTGTACTTCTCTATCAACCAAGAGCAGTTGCTTTTGCGCTCTGATTTTATTTTCAGTTCAATTCAGTTCTTTTTTTATATAATGGCAAATCACAATAAACAAACAAGGCACTGGGTAATGCCATCCTGAGTAAGTATATGGTTAGACATATTTCTAAGATTTGTAGGGCCGAGTACAGTAACTTCAGTTTCAACTGAATTTAGAAGCAGGAAATTGGAGGTCACCCAAGCCAAAGACATTCCTGCAGTTTAACTAATTGATGTGTGTCATCTGGCTTCATGGATAGATAAAGCTGGGTATCATCTACATAACAATGAAAATGTATGCAGTGTTTTCTAATATAACTGCCAAAGGGTATATGGTGTAAATAGAATTGTCCTAGCACAGAACCCTGTGGAACTCCATAATTAACCTTAAGTATCTGAAGAAGACTCCCCATTTACATCAACAAATTGGAGTCTAATAGACAAATATGTTTCCAGCCACTGCAGCACAGTACCTTTAATACCTATGGCATGCTTTAATTTCTGTACCAAAGGATTACAGTCAACAGTATCGAATGCTGCACTGAGCAGGAGAAGCGTATAGATGAGTCCACTGCCAGAGGCCACAAAAAGATCATTTGCAACCTTCACTAATGCTGTTTCTGTACTGTTATGAATTGTGAATTGGCTATGTACGTGACGCTTAATTTCCTAGCTCATTAATAGAGAAAGATTGATGGTATTTAAGATCAAAGCATTAAATAATGGAGGGACTTCGTTGAGCAGTCTAATAGACATGTTGATGTAGGAGTGGTCAAAAGGGGATGAAGTAAGTTTTAACTCAAAGATCAATTGGAGAGAAAGAATCTAAATATCAGTAGTATTGAAAGTAGCTATACATAAAAAAAATATGTCTATGAGATTGTTATGAATATTTTCCTTTTAATGGTTAAATTTTTATATGTGAAGAAATTCATGAAATCATTACTAGTTAAAGTGAAAGGAATACTCTGCTCAACAGAGCTCTGACTCTTTGTCAGCCTGGCTATAGTGCTGAAAAGAAACCTGGGGTTGTTCTTATAAGATGTCCAAGCTTTATGGAGAGCTTTTTTATAGAGCAACAAACTCCAGGCCAAATGAAGATCTTCTAAATTAGTGAGACGCTATGTCCTCTCCAGCTTACGGGTTATCTGATTTAAGTTGTACGTTTGTGAGTTATACCAGGGAGTCAGGCACTTCTGATTTTGTCTTTTTTTTTCTTTTCTTTTTTTTATAGCGGAGCCACGGTATCCAGCGTTGTTTACGGTGAGGATATAAAACTACTGACAAGATAATTGACCTCTGTGGGAGCAGATTTTAGGTAGCTACTCTGCACTGTGTTGGCACATGGCATTTAAGAGGATAATAATGGAGGGATTATATCCTTTAACTTAATTACAGCAATTTCAGAAAGACATCTACTGTTAATGATATTTATTCCACACTGCTGTGTAATTCATTATTATAAATTCAAGTAGTGGGTAAGCTCCTTTACATTTTGAGAGAACCAAACTGAGTCTAATAATAGATCAAATGCAGTGTTGAGGCTGTCATTTTCAGCATCTACATGGATGTTAAAATCACCCTGTAATAAAGGGTGTCTGTAGAGGTCGGGCAGGTTCATGGATGAGACCGTACCAAGATGAGGTATTGGTTGGGATACAGGAAGAATGAGGAGAGACGGATCTTCGGTTACTGGCTTGCCGCCCAGTAGGGTTTGACGATGTCTGAGTAGTTAGTTTCTGTAACAACAAACAACATAATCAATTACTGCTATTCTAACAGAAGAGGATGTAACTAATGTATCTCTAAATAGTATACATGTATTGCATTCTACAATCTCCATAGAGTACTCATTTCTACACATATACAGGTATACATCGATACACCCACACACGTGCGCTTATAACTAACGGGACATATCGGGCAATGGCTCGCGTAACACACCCACTACAATTATTTTATCTGAACTGAGCACTAAATCAGCTAAAAAGTCTCAGAAATCAGACAGAAACTGAGTAAAACATTAATAACAAATAAAACAGGTTTTTGAATTCTCCAATTAGTGTGGACAAGCCTAAGAGTCAGGCTTTCAAATGAATTAAAACTCTGTCTGGGTCTTTGATTAATTAATAAGCTGGAATGGAAGCTTGCAGCTACTCCTCCTCCTCGACCTGTGCTTCGAGGATTCTCACAGTTAGTGTGACTCTGGGGTGTTGGTTCCTACTGTAACCAGGTTTCTGTAAGGCAGAATAACTCAATATGTTGATCAATTATTAACAGGGACTTAGAAGAGAGAGACCTAATATTAACTACACCACATTTAACTGTTTTAGGCTTAAGTCCAGTTCCAAGTGTTATATTATTCTTTCTTTGTAAATTTTTATAGTAAATCATTTTTTGCTGACTTTTGGTTTGGTTTTTGGTGGTCTGGGAGCAGACACTGTCTCTAAGGGGATGGGGTTTTGGGGAAATGCCAGGAGGAGAGAGATGCAGAGAGGCTGCTTCCTGGTCTTAACACTGGGCAGTCACATTCGGGATGTTTAATAAATTTGGCCAGATTTCTAGAAATGAGAGCCGCTTCATCCAAAGTGGGATAGATGCTATCTGTCCTAACAAGACCAGGTTTACCCCGGAAAGATTCCCAATTCAGCATGGTTTTATTATTATTATTGTTGAATCATGAACTCTGATGTAAACTGAGACAAGTGAGGCCTGCTGTTCTTCAGATGTTGTTCTGGGTTTTTTGTGACCTCCTGGATGAGTCATTGATGCACTCTTGGAGTAATTTTGGTCGGCCAGCCACTCCTGGGAAGGTTCACCTCTATTCCAAGTTTTCTCCATTTGTGCATACCGACTCTCACCGTGGTTCTCTGAAGTCCCAAAGCCTTAGAAATGTCTTTGTATTCCTTTCCAGATCAATACATGTTAATCATTTTGTTTTTCAGCTGTTTCTTTAGATTGTGGCAGAATGTGTTGCTTTTGCAGCCTACTTCACTTTGTCACACAGGTTCTATTTCAGTGACTTCTCGATTGAACAGGTCTGGGTGTGGCTCGTGAAATTGAACTCAGCTTTCCAAATAAATGTGATTAGTCACAATTCATGAATTAACTGGGGGCGCACAGATACATTTGGATTGCTTTTTCCCTTAATAAATTAAATCAGTTAAAAACTGCATTTTGTATTTACATGGATTATCATTTTTTAATATGAAATTTTGTTTGATGATCTGAAACATTTAAGTGTGACAAATACGTAAAAATCAAACAAAAAATAAATCAGGAAAGGGGCAAATCATTTTTCTAGCACTGTTCAAAAAATGTTTTGAGACATGTTGCTGTCATGAACTTGAAAATATTTCATATTTTTCTTAAAGTTGAAATCATGTTGTGGAAAAAACATGGGTTAAGATTTGCAAATCATTGCGGCCGGTTTTTATTTTATATTCCACACATCATCCCTTTTTGGGTTTATAGACATTTAAATGCTGAACTGTATCTAAAACATGATAGCCCCATGAAAATTTACATTCTGGGGCTATAGCTCCAGAGGGCTCCATTCAGTCTGGCTTATCTCATGAGCACTTCCCTGTAAATCACAAAATCCTGAGACTTGGAGTTCTTGGTTTAGTAGAATATTTCTTCTGGTCGGGGAAGTGAGGCGCAGGCAGTGCATGGTATTAGTCATCCAAGGTAAAGACCATGGTGAAGTTATAACATAACTATAGAACGTTATTAATATACCTATGGAGTTGTGAGAATGAAGGACAGTTCCTATCACTAGTTAGTCAGAACATACAGAAGAAATTGCACTGTGCTGCTGATACAAAGAGCTTAAAACACCATGGCTGAGCAGTAACTCCTGTTATAGTTCGCTGAAGTGCGCTCAAAAAGTGCAGTCATATTTGGTGGATGAGTCTGTGTGATCACAAAAAACTGGCGGGCACATAGACCGCAACTGAAAGCCTCTTGTCCCCGTCTGATAATGAAATTTATGTCACTCACACCCAAGTGGACCCTTGTGAACTAGCAGATGTGGAGACTATAGCACAACTATAAGCCAGAGGTGACGTACTCACCTTGATGCTTTTATGGGTGGCTTTGCCTTCTGAGGTCAGTCGTATGGAGTAGGGGTTCAACATCCATCAAAGCTGAATTCATAACTTACATAATGTGTTCAGTGAATTGTAATAATGTTAGATGAAGTACCTGAAGTTTCTGAGGTAGAGGAAAAATGCGTCCACACTGGAAGTGATTTGCTGCATGGCAACCAGAGACCACAGAATGTGAATGACATTCAGCCACTTCAAGCGACTTCTGGCAGAATAACTGCAGGTCATGTGAAATAGGTACGAACTTTACTCAGCTTCCAGGTGAATGCTTGAAGGAACTACCAATGAGAGTGCAAGAAACTGCTGATGACCTGTTAGTAAATTTGTTAGATGATAACCAACCAGAGCCTGGAATGTCCATGTGACCAGCCATCAACTTCAAAGTAAAGGGTGGCAGCAGCTCTCGACTTCTCTTATAATATTTCTGACTTGCACATTCGTCAGCTGTTTTTGTGGCAACAACATTTAATAGTCCTCTCCCACTAGATGATTATTAAAAGTGAAAGTTTTAAGCTTAATGCTACAATTAGAGCTAGTGTCTGAGCAGTGAAACCAAACTGGGAGCTGGTTTTGCCGAAGGGAATTCTGCCACTTTAGAAAACTCTAGGAACCACAAACATTTAGAGAGCAAAGCACTCAGCTGGAATAATAAGGTCCTAGGAGGTCTGTGAGACATTCAGATTTTATTAAAATCAGTTCAGGATTTTACAGGGAGCTTGTTTGCCGAAACATTCAGAAAGCCAGTTAACTGGTTTTTGCTGCTCTAGATTTACGTTTGATTTTCGAGTTGTGGAACTCCTTTTCGAAAACCTCCCAAGTGATTTGATCTTTCTGTCGGACTTCTTTTTGAACTCAAAACAAAAATGGTCTTTTGAAGTAGGTGGAGATTCTTTTCTTTTAAACTGAAATGCTGGATTGTGGCTTTTCAAGTTCCAGTTGCCACGGAAACAAGTTTGGGAGTGGCTGGAGGGGCACACTGTTGGAAAGTCTGAAAACTAATATTAAGCAAGAGGAAAGTGTGAATCATTAACTCTAAAAATCTTCAAAGACAACAGGAGAGTTATGTCCTCCAGGCCCAGATGCGAGAAGCTGTCTTCAGAGTAAGTTTATGTGAAGTGTTTTTCCTATTTTAGTATGTGGAGCCCAGTTCAGATCTATGCTAATTATATTTTACTCTGCCAAAGGAAGATGACAAAACGTGACAGGACTACTGCCCTCTGTGAAATACAGAAGACAGAAAGGGAGTTGTTAAAGCTTAAAACCAAGTGTAAGGAGCGCAAACAGGTATGGATTTCTCACATATTTCTGGCAATGTAAGGATTACCAGGTAGCCGATGTTAATGGTAGTATACAGGGGTGAAAGTACGGTCCGGTACTGCGTACCGCTAAAAGATTCTGCTCGGTAAAACCGTCATCCAGAACCGGTCACGTCTGCACTTTGGATCAGAATAGATCAGCTAGCAATAAGCAGTCTAAAACACGACTTAATCAGTTAATAAATAGCTTTTTTTCTCATTTCAAATTGTTTCTGAACTGTTCGTGCTATGCTGGAGCCTCAACTCTCTAGCTTCTCTCTTCTCAGAGATCGAGGCTTTTGTCAACGCACTAGCGATGTGTCGCCCGCAAAAGAGCCGGCTCTAAGAGCTGATGCTTGGTAGTTAGTCAGAAGAGCCGACTCCCGTTGAATGAGAGCCGGTCTTGTAAGAAATTCTGTTCCCCCGTGAAAATCTGTTCCCCCTGTGTCGGGAGCGCGCACTGCAGCCAGAGAGGCGGATCCGACAGTCTTCAGGGCGCTTCTGATCGTTTTCTCGGTAAAACGACTCGACAAAACTTTCATGTTAATCTACAGGTCCTGGTAAAAATAGAGACAAAAACAAAAAACGCAACAATAAATAAATAAATCTGGTCTTGTGTCTGTATTTTTCTTACAGTTTCGTGTTGTTTTTTAATCGCAGACGCCGAGAGGATCAAAGTGTTTTCCAACTTAAGTCATGGTCACTTTAGCCGGACAGATATCAGTCAGCCACCAAACAGTGTTTTCCAACACATCACATGTATTTATCATTCTCTATTGCTGAAATATGGAAGCTAGCTTATGCCAGGACACCAAAGATTAGACTTGTTGAAAAGTTGAGAGTGTAGGCTTTCAGGTAAATCCCTCTGTAATGTAAAATATTATGGGATTAATGAGAGATATTTCTAGTTGCTAACTTTTGGTAGTTAATGTCTGTTGTGGTGTGTTTTGTATGAAATAATCATCTCTAGCATATGCATTACATACCTAAAAATATTCCTCTATCAGTCTGTGAAGTATGAGAACAAAGTTCCTCCCTTTCATTCAATTGAGAAAAAAAAGCTTTTAGAAACATCAAAGGGGAACACAATATTTCGGCCTGAGGCGCACACCATGTAATGTTTTCCTACCCTATAGATCAGTGATTAACAAATCATCTTGATATTTGGGTTGTTCAGTCTCACCATCAAACACAACTATGCTGGAGAATTTGAAAACATTTGCTCCTTATTTGCCAAAGTTACACAGGGGGAACCAAATATTTCAGCCTCCTGAAATATTCTGTTCCCCCTTCATAACATGGGAACAACTTAGTTGCCCAAGTCTCCACAATTTAACATCCACAGTGGTAAACTAAGTTGTTTAGTCTCTTGTTATCATTTGTAGCCTCATATTTTAGCCTAAATAAGCAAAAATGAATGGTTTGTGTGCTGAGATGCCCTCTGTTTATGATAGTTTATAATTGCTTTATTTTGTCCTGTTAAAGAAAATCTTACCTTTGTTTAACATTTCAAATAAACTTTTAATGGAACACAGGACAAACAAACACACTGACTTATTTTGCTTTGTGTTCCAGTAGGACGGGTTATAGTTGCAGTTTTGGGGAGGGCGGGGTAAGCCACAACAGTTGTTTGTTCGTGGACCAGACTCACCAGGGTCATTAGACAGAGACCTAGCTTGCCCTCTCTCCTCCATCGGCACCAAGTGATGGACAGTTCTTGTATGTCAGTGCAGGTTTGTGGTGGAACCTGCTCTCACTTTAATTTTCAATTTGCAATGACGGCACTCTGCTCTGCTATTTCCAGTTTCCTTCAATTGCAGCCAAATGCTGCTTCTTTTACGAGTATCACTCATATTCATGTATTTTAGCAGCCGCTGTTTGTACCTGGACTATGACCACACTTGGTGAAACAATTATCTCCTGCTGTGCTTTAACTTAATGGTATAATCCCATGTCCCCCTGTGTGATTGGCTGCATGGTGTGCGCATCAGTTCTTCCCCTGTCCTCAGGTTTGTGAGCAGAGCTAATGAGAAATTGGGGAACTGGCTCTCATTCAACGGGAGTCGGCTCTTCTGACTAACTACCAAGCATCGGCTCTTAGAGCCGGCTCTTTTGCGAGCGACACATCACTAGTGGCCAGTTAACAGGCAACAACATAGGTTTTGCATATCCAATAATAACCAGAGGGCGTAGTTTTTTCAGGTAATTTTAGTTTGGCAGTTAACAGGTTAAAACATTCACCGCTATGTTTAATGTTGGTCTGCTTGTTATCTCAGTTCAAAGCAAAGAGAGATTAACTAATTGTGTTTCATGCTATTCTGCTCAATTTCAACAACACAGCACAGAAAAGCCAAAACTCTCTCTTCAGCGCAGATGTTTTGGATATGAAGTCATGGCAGTTGTTTCTTCGGATTCTGTTGATACATTTGGTTCATTTTGGAGGTTTATGCTTATGATTACTTTCAGAACAATAAGCCTCTATTGTTCTGAAAGTAATCATAAGCATTCCTCAGTAATTTAAACCTTTGCTACTTTGTGTGCTTTTCTATACAGATGCTGGAGAGTTTGACAGAGCGCTTAAAGGAGCTTAACCGTGTTGGCATTAATGAAAGACAGGAGGACTATAAGGATATTTTTCTCAAGGTACTATATAAGACCATTTCACACTCAACTCCTGTATTTGACAGCACGTGCTGGATTTCAGTTTTATGGCTGGAACTGAAAATGAAGCCCTCTCTCACACTAGCAGAGAGACAATAATGATGCCATGAAGGAAGCAGAGAGAGAGAGGGAACGGGTCCTTCAAAAGGAGGCAGAGGTAGCCAGGTTGAAGGAAACGCATGCTGAAGTGACGGAGAGGAAAAAGGAGCTACAGCGTCAGGTGCAGAGGCATTCAGTGTACAAGGACTTCATGGAGCAAGTGCTCAAAATAACAAAGGTACTGCATTTTTATTACATGCTAAGAAGAAACATGAATCTAAAAACATAAATCCTAATTGTTTGAAGGTGATAGTGGCGTGTCCGTTCCTTTTTATTATAATCTTGATAAAAATCTTTTATTTTTCTCATGTCTCCTTTTGTCAACCCGCTCACTTTTTGTTACTTCCCCTAAACCCCCTAGACTTTTTAGGGGGAACGTAACGGTTTCTGTATAATGTTTCATAATAAGGTAGCTCTGTATTCAGTGAATATTAATAATTAGTAGAACACGCAGTAGAATGCACACCTCACCTGGCAAAGAATCCTTCTAAAAATTCCTGGATCCAGATCGTGATCCAGATCAAATCCAAAACTGAATCAACTGTTCCTTATACCACCCCTCTGCAAGTGTTCCTCAAAATCCGTTCATAATTTGAAGTTATTCTGCTGGCAGACAGACAGACAGACAGACAGACAGACAGACAGACAAACGCAACCTAAAACAAACAGCTCCAGCACTGTTAGTGGAGTCACGGCTTTGGGATATAAAATATTTTTTTGATCTGTTTTTCCGTGTTTTTATTGTCCTGAAATGTCTGCCCCAGTGCAGAAGTCCAAACCGAAAGTGTCCAGGATGGGCTGGAGCTTTTGTTATTTGGTGGGCTTTTCTCAGGCAGCGGGAACTGTTAAGATCTTCCAGGGATGATATTCTTGGCGGTGGTGACGACCCCCTGTAGCACTTTCCTCTCTGCTGCTGTGAAGCTGGCAAACCTCACATAGATGCAGAGTGTCAACATGCTCTTTATGCAACAGCAACACAAGGAAACAAAGTTTTGGGGAGAGGTGGTCCTTCCTGAGGATCCTCAGGAAGTAAAGTCTCTGCTATCCCTTCTGTGTGTCCTTGATGTACTGAGAGCACTTTTCCTGAGGGGACTGTATGCCAGAATTAAGAGCAGGGACATGTGGTCAGACTGGCCCACGGGTGGTAGTGGTTTAGCCCAGATGTTGGTGTAGACCTTTTCCAGTTTCATTACTCCCTTGGTAGCACACTTAATGTGCTGATGGAATTTAGGGAGCACAGCTTTAAAATCAGAATGGCTGAAGTGCCCAGCTATGATGTGAACAGCCTTAGGATACATACTCTGCTGCCTGCTAATAGTGTTAAATAAATGACCAAGAGCCGAGTTAGCATTAGCGTCTCGTGGAATATACACAGCAGTTATCATGACCTGCATTTAATAGGCTCATACTCCAGATCCAGGGAGCAGTGACTGTCTATAGTCTTAGTGTTAGTACACCAGTTGTTGACATACAGGTATAATCAGCTCCTGTGCTCTTACTGGAGTCTGTGATCCTGTTGTGACGGTGTACTATTTAGTTTGCGAACTCAGTAGCTGTATCAGGAATCAATGAAGCCAGGTCTTTTTGATGAGTAGAAGCAGCTGTTCTTGACAATCAATTCATAAGTCTTATTTACGAGGAATCTTGAGCTGGTGAGAGATATCCTAGGAAGCAGCAGCTTGTGTGGCCACCTCTGAGGCATCACCAGCATGCTGGTCCCACAGCCTCACCTTTGCCCCCTGTCCCTGCACTGTCTCAGCCTCCCGCCTGTGGGGATGGTAATCCAGAGAGCCTGGCTTCCTGGCTGTGTCCACCGAGAAATTGCGGAACCTCGGCTTCCTTCCTTCCATTAAGACTCTGGAGACATTTGTTCTTTGTCCGCAGGGTTAATAATGTAGAAAGTGTGAAACTGAAATTAAAATATAACAGTTACAATCGCAAAGTATAATCTTTAAATTATATCTTCAATATAGACTGTACCTACAACATAGGATAAACTAAATCAACATTATGTAGCACCTTGATTGCAGACCGAACTTCACTAACGTTACAAAATATGAGCACAGAATTACAGGTAAGTATTGAATAAACCGTATAAATACATATAATGCCACAAAGATGACGGATGGAAGGCCAATACATGTGGATTAGTGGCAGTCATTAAGACCATGTGTAAATGTCCATAAACTTACTCTTCCTTCAACTTCCTGTGATGTCACTACATGTCAAATGATTTGGTGACATCATAGCGACTATGCTCATCTTTTATATACACTCAAAAGCCAATCAAGATCAATCCATGTGTAAGCATTGCATCAGTCATTAATGATGTTAGCAGTGATTCCACTGCCAAACAACACTGCTGAAATGTTGCAAGTAGAGTGTGTGTATGTCTGTATGTTACAGTCTGAAGATGTCCAGGATGTCGAGACGCTCACCGATTATGTAGAGAGACTACTCCATTTTCGAGAGCAAATCTATCAGAAAGACATTAAGGCGCAGGACGAGGGTTACCAGCAGAAGGACGCCCAGCTAACTCTGAAGGACCAACATAACTTGCTGGTAATGCAGAAGAACAATCTGCTGTCCCAGCTCCAGACCGAGCTAGAGAGGACTCGCTCCGAATCTACCATATGGGTACCAGACATAATCCTGGGTCACAGTCCAGCATCAGAGCTAAGGCTAGGTCAAATAGTGTAGAACGCCTTCTGAATGATGTTCTGAATGCATTCATACAGGAGAGAAAGTGGAACCACGTTCAGGAAACAGCTGAAAAGAAGACACTAAAACTGGTACAGATTAAGATGGCAACCCTGAACCTCCATGAAATGACAGTAGGAGCAGTAGGAAAGGAAGGAGTTGATGTGAATGACACAGAGACACAGCTGGACCAGGTAAGCTTACAGACCAGTCACTGACAAGAGCTAGAGCAAGAGAGAATGATGAGCATCACAGACTACTCCCTACTATTCTTCTTGTAGATCCAGGCTGTTCATGAGGGATGAAAAGGCCATTGTGGAAACAATATCAAGCTGGGCTGCAATGAGCGAGCAATGGAAGGAAGCCAGACAGAGGCCAAGAAAGAAAACAAAGCCAAGAAAAAAATGAACATATATTCTGTGTTACTTATATGCATTGCTTAAAATAAAGGTCGAATTTAAGGTTTTGTACTGCTTTAAAATTGAATTCTTTGAATAGTTCAGATTTTAGCCATGTGACTGAGCTGAACATTCACGTTTAGGACAGTGAACTCCACGTGCAATCAGCAGCTGATTAAATACTTTGGAAAGGCTTCTTAGTTTGTCCGCTTTACTTACACACTGCGACTTTACACAAAAATTACATCATACTGTGCAATGACAACAAAGATATCTCACAGCATATTTATTCACTCAGCAATGGCAGAGCATGTGAGTGGAGTGAAACGTTCCTTAAATGGCTACCCGTGACTGTTAACAGATTTTTTTAAATCTCTTGACCCAGTGGATGATGATCACCAGCAAACTGGTTTGGGATAAAGCCAGGTTGCATTTTAGTCACATCCTCATCAAGCAGAGTTTGAGAAACTGGAAGATGGTACTTTTCAGTGCAGCCTCATCTTTCTTTTGTTATTTCCAGTCAGTTAAGCAGTATCAGTAGAATTCCATATAAGGGGGTAGATGTGAACCTAAATGGGTTGTCATGAGCCTGGTTGGATGTTTAGAGGTTAACATCCATCAGTGACCTTTGCCATGGGTTTTGTTTTAACTGCATGCTAAACTTTTCAGAAACTAGGAAAGAGGGCTCACACAATTTGGCTTTACATTTTTTTCTTTTGAAAGCTTTTCCATTTGGGCATTCCAAGCAGGTAAGACTTCTCCTTTAACCAAACTCTACAGCTAACCCTAAACTTTGGGTTCAGTGCCTAAACCTAACCTGTAGAATAGCTTAAAGATTGGTCTCAGAACCCCAGGTGACGTGTACTGGTGCCTCTCCTAACTGGTGGGCTGAAAACAGGGAGAGTCAGTCAGGTAATTTTATTTTCCAACTCTAATCCTAGTTCTATCAGTATTAATATTAATTATAATTTAAAGGGACCCATTATGCTAATTTCCAGTCACATATTTATATTCTTGGACACTCAGTTCATCATCTCACTGAAACAAGCTGTTTTAGCTCCTCTTCCTTTGTGACAACTTTTTCAGATTGGTTGCTCCTCGTGAGCAAACAGTTTGAACAGCGTGTGTGCAGGACGTCTCAGCCACACAACTCTGGAAGAGATGACCATATTGGGAACCATGAGGGATCTGCACTCTCAGTGACATCATACACAGACAAGACCTCATTATTTTGACCTCACAATATTGTAGGGTCTTTACCTTACAACATAAAGTGTCTTGAGGCGACTGTTGTCGTGAATTGGCACTACATAAATAAAACTGAAATGAAAAACATTCTTCTTCTTCCTATCTACTCCACCCCCGTGGCTGGATTAAAAACACTGGCCATGTCAAACATGAACATCCATTATGGATATGTGACGCATAATCAGAGCTCCTATCATATACAGCTTAGATATGTCTTTAGGTATTAGATATGGTGCATGCAGGTAAAATGTTCTAATAACCTAACAATAGCACTTACTGTGCCAGTTTCATACATGAAGGCCACCAACTCCTTGTCGTAATTACCACAGCTTGACTGTAAATTAAAATAGTTCTGTTAGTGGCTCCCTATAAATTTGAAGTTGAACGTGTACTGGATGCCCAGAAATCTTACATGCAGATGGTTTTGGGTGTCCACATGACCGCCATAAAAATGTGATGCAAATCACTGAAAGCACAGAGGCCTGCACTGCCACCCTGTGGACATCAAAGAGCCATTGGTTTACCCAATGAATTAGTCCATTTTTTTCTTGGTTAGACCTGTTTCTAGTTGACAGTTGAGCAGAACTATGCTGGAAATTTGCTGAGGTTATTATTTTACTTGATCACAAGAACTAGTATTTGGAATGCAACAAAGCTCACACAGAAAGGCACATAGATGCAGGCCAGTTACAGGATACAGTCCCATGCAGGCAATAGGTGGAGAAGTGAAGCATGAAAATAAGAAGACATTACAGTTTGGTGCTCATCTAGCATTACTTCCTTAAAATTGTGACACGGGCCTTTCTTGTCTGCTGCTGTTGTGTCATTAATAAGCAGTTTGAAATTATATTTGCTTTTGCTCACAAATGCTAACAAAGGATTACAATCTTTCTATTCGAGAACAGAAATGAATGACAGCATTTTAGGCACCTTAAAATTGAGCTTTTGAAACTCCTTTCAGGGTGATTTTCTTATATGTGGACAAGGAAAATGAAGTTTTTAGTCTTTTGCATTTCAAAGGTGTTCCTTTATTGCCTTTGTTTACGTCAGACTGCACTCTGTGGTTTGTTGTCTTTAATTTTTTACCTGCTGTAACAAAAGAATACAGAATGGGAATCTTTGAATGCATAGCTAGTGGGACTCAGGACCAGCTACGGTGTATCAAAAAAGTGAGTACACCCCTCACCTTTCTGCAGATATTTAAGTATATCTTTTCATGGAACAACACTGACAAAATGACACTTTGACACAATGAAAAGTAGTCTGTGTGCAGCTTATATAACAGTGTAAATTTATTCTTCCCTCAAAATAACTCAATATACAGCCATTAATGTCTAAACCAGCAGCAGCAAAAGTGAGTACACCCCTTAGTGAAAGTCCCTGAAGTGTCAATATTTTGTGTGGCCACCATTATTTTCCAGAACTGCCTTAACTCTCCTGGACATGGAGTTTACCAGAGCTTCACAGGTTGCCACTGGAATGCTTTTCCACTCCTCCATGATGACATCACAGAGCTGGTGGATATTGGAGACTTTGCGCTCCTCCACCTTCCGCTTGAGGATGCCCCAAAGATGTTCTATTGGGTTTAGGTCTGGAGACATGCTTGGCCAGTCCATCACCTTTACCCTCAGCCTCTTCAATAAAGCAGTGGTTGTCTTAGAGGTGTGTTTGGGGTCATTATCATGCTGGAACACTGCCCTGCGACCCAGTTTCTGGAGGGAGGGGATCATGCTCTGCTTCATTATTTCACAGTACATATTGGAGTTCATGTGTCCCTCAATGAAATGTAACTCCCCAACACCTGCTGCACTCATGCAGCCCCAGACCATGGCATTCCCACCACCATGCTTGACTGTAGGCATGACACACTTATCTTTGTACTCCTCACCTGATCGCTGCCACACATGCTTGAGACCATCTGAACCAAACAAATGAATCTTGGTCTCATCAGACCATAGGACATGGTTCCAGTAATCCATGTCCTTTGTTGACATGTCTTCAGCAAACTGTTTGTGGGCTTTCTTGTGTACAGACTTCAGAAGAGGCTTCCTTCTGGGGTGACAGCCATGCAGACCAATTTGATGTAGTGTGCGGCGTATGGTCTGAGCACTGACAGGCTGACCCCCACCTCTTCAATCTCTGCAGCAATGCTGACAGCACTCCTGCGTCTATCTTTCAAGCAATACGTAACTGAACCAGTAGATAAAACACCAC